>JBAMJV010011461.1:20000-23121 GCA_037951105.1 Echinarachnius parma | reverse complement strand
GTTTCAAAAAGTTACAAAATAGTTATTTAAATAGTTGTTGGTTATTTCTCTATCTAATCACTATTTCAACAAAACATCACATGCACAATATTTTATTCAAAATGGTTGAAACCGATGAGTGTAAGAGAGCGCCCTCTTACGTTTTAACGGCTCTTTTTGAATGATAACATGATCTTTACTACGTCATTTCTAATTTTTGTGGTTCCTTCTAGTTAACTAACTATTAGTTTGTAATGTAATGATGCAGGTTTTGGTTACTAAAATTCAGTTTCACCAAAACTGTACTCTCATTACCAGAACCTCAACTATCCCTTTAATAGGAATCTGTAAACAAGTAGTACATGGTTTCTTACTATTTTCAGGTGAAAGCTGGACATTGTAGAGTTTGGTTCGGCGTAGTTGTGTTGCAAATCTCAAACTTTATATCGACAAAATAATGATTATTTCCTCTGGTGGAGAACACATTTTGGTTTTAAAAATGGGCGCAAGTCAACAAGTAAGACATTTGAATGCCTTTCCCAATCATGATTATGCAAAATGGGTTAAGGAGGCTTGCCTGATATGTTCAGGACTAAGCATAGTCTACCAAACGATGAATAGTTGCAATGGACTAGATATCAATAGGTCAGGTGTCACCAGATGGCTGAGGGCATTATTAGAAATGTATATGGTATTTGGTGTGGCACACGCTATATGCAAACATTTCCTTGTGTACATATTTGCAATTGTGCACACAAGAATCTGCGAACAAACAATTAAACTCATGAATGGCAGATCATGTCCAAAAACGGTCTAATTCTCATTCATAGCCATTAATGATTTTTTTGTATTATTTCAAGTGTAAAAATAAGACCTAGATCTATTTCATCGTGCTAAATATGCCTATATTAGGGTTGTTGATTAAACAAAAGCACGTCTGGTCACGAGGAACGCATGCGTCATGCGTTTTCTACTCATCGCAGGTTGTTTTCGAAGGTGATGGCACGATCGAAAGTCAGGTTCTGAAAATGTTCAACACAGTGATCAAAACGATCAAAACAATTTAAAATGTGGCACGTTAGGATAAGCGCTTGACTTCCGATCTCGGAACCGAGTTCGAACCCAATCGATGCCCCGGCATTTGATGTCATTCAGCAAGGTATTTAATCCGCATTGCTGCTCTCTACCCAGGAGTATTAATTGGTACTTGGTCGGGTGTTAGGATTAGCATGTAACGCTCTACATCATAGGGCAGCTTGGACATTATGCTCCCCTAAAAGTTATGCAGGTTTGAACGGTGACACGACATATGCTCCGCCGACATATGCTCCGCCGACAATTGCTCCGAAAAATGCGACAAATGCTCCGCGACAAATGCTCCGCGATATTTGCTCCGCCGACATTTGCTCCGCCGACAATTGCTCCGCCGACAAATGCTTCCACCGACATTTTCTCCGCCGACAAATGCTCCGCCGACATTTGCTCCGCCGACAATGGCTCCGCCGACAAATGCTCCGAACATGCGACAATTGCTCCGCCGACAATTGCTTCGAAGACATTTGCTCCGCCGACAATTACTCCGCCGACAAATGCTCCGAAGATGCGTCAATTGCTCCGCGAAAATTCTTCGAATATGCGACAATTGCTTAGCCGACAATTGTTCCGCCGAAATATGCTCCGGAGATACGACATTTGCTCCGGTGACAATTGCTCCGCAGAAATATATGCTCTGAAGATGACAGTACTTCAAATAGTCCAAAAACAACTATGTTCCTCAACCATAATTGTTCCACCGACATTACTCCGCTGAAGATTAAAGGTAACGTTGAGTATTGGTCAAACTTAACTTAGTAACCAAAACCTGCACGATTACGGTACAAACTAATAGTTATAACTTCACCATGCTCGAAAAGTATACACAATTACAAACGACAAAGTAAAACCCCTGTTATCATTCAAAAAGAGCCGTTACAACTCAAAGGTCAAATTAACTCTAGAGAGAAGCGCTAGCGTTCTAGGTCCTCCTAATACGGGACTGTAATGCGCGGTAATAGTTACCGCGCATATTCATGTGTATCGCAAGCGCCGTTCACCTTTTCGCATCGGAGCGCCGCGGCGGCCATCACGATCATCTTTCGTTCAAAATTCTGTTCGGAGTCGCGCTAACACATAGAGAGAAGTCGAAGAGGCGCATATATCACTGATTTTTTGCGGAATGGAGGGAAAAATCATAATTTTAATCCACCCGATAGTTGGATCACATAATGGAGAGCGAATTGGTGTAAGAAGTAAGAACCGTATCATATGTATAGTTTTAAGCACAATTAGCGTGCTTACAAATATTAATTTTCAGTCCCGTATTAAGAGGACCTAGAACGCTCGCGCCTCGCGCTAGCATTAATCTAAAAAAGGTGATACCCGGACGTCAATCACTTTTAATAAATATTTTGAAAGCAAATTTCACAACAATTAGAGCATTTGAATGGGAATTATTATTATTTCCCATGTTTTTTCGATGATCTTTCATATTAAATTGAAATCACCAAATCTGTTTGGGGGGGGGGGGGGGGGGGGGACCCTTTAGAAATTACCAATACTCAAGGTTACCTTTAAACTCTTGAATGAATTCTCAAGTACCTTTTGTATGAAGTGCGCTTTTATATGTTATGCGAATCTCTTTTGAAATTGGAGTACAATCGATTCAGTAACCATCGATTCATTCAAATATTTTATTGGCTGGTTTGTTTGTTTCACGTTTCTTTATACAGGATGGGGGGGGGGGGGGGGCAGTCAAGCCTAGTGTTGTAAGGATGCGTGACCCTGCAGCCTGCATCTAGTAGCAGAAGGGGAGGCGCAATAACACACAACACTGGCTTTAGTTTTTGATGTTACATTGGGGTTCGACTGGAGTCGAACCACGGACCCTCATAGTATCCGAAAATGCTGTGATGAATAGTTTACTGTTCCAAGCAATCATCAAGCGAAGGGCATGGTACTGGTGTTAGATCGATCATGAATAGAAAAAAAAGTCTTTATAATCACTGCATTTGTATTACTCAGACTCTTTATGAATCAAGAAATTGTTCTGCATGAGTTCAAAATTTATCCACGTTTTATCAAAATTCAAAGAACGTTATTTTCA
>JBAMJV010011461.1:5000-15000 GCA_037951105.1 Echinarachnius parma | reverse complement strand
TAGGGTTAGGGTTAGGGTTAGGGTTAGGGTTAGGGTTAGGGTTAGGGTTAGGGTTAGGGTTAGGGTTAGGGTTAGGGTTAGGGTTAGGGTTAGGGTTAGGGTTAGGGTTAGGGTTAGGGTTAGGGTTAGGGTTAGGGTTAGGGTTAGGGTTAGGGTTAGGGTTAGGGTTAGGGTTAGGGTTAGGGTTAGGGTTAGGGTTAGGGTTAGGGTTAGGGTTAGGGTTAGGGTTAGGGTTAGGGTTAGGGTTAGGGTTAGGGTTAGGGTTAGGGTTAGGGTTAGGGTTAGGGTTAGGGTTAGGGTTAGGGTTAGGGTTAGGGTTAGGGTTAGGGTTAGGGTTAGGGTTAGGGTTAGGGTTAGGGTTAGGGTTAGGGTTAGGGTTAGGGTTAGGGTTAGGGTTAGGGTTAGGGTTAGGGTTAGGGTTAGGGTTAGGGTTAGGGTTAGGGTTAGGGTTAGGGTTAGGGTTAGGGTTAGGGTTAGGGTTAGGGTTAGGGTTAGGGTTAGGGTTAGGGTTAGGGTTAGGGTTAGGGTTAGGGTTAGGGTTAGGGTTAGGGTTAGGGTTAGGGTTAGGGTTAGGGTTAGGGTTAGGGTTAGGGTTAGGGTTAGGGTTAGGGTTAGGGTTAGGGTTAGGGTTAGGGTTAGGGTTAGGGTTAGGGTTAGGGTTAGGGTTAGGGTTAGGGTTAGGGTTAGGGTTAGGGTTAGGGTTAGGGTTAGGGTTAGGGTTAGGGTTAGGGTTAGGGTTAGGGTTAGGGTTAGGGTTAGGGTTAGGGTTAGGGTTAGGGTTAGGGTTAGGGTTAGGGTTAGGGTTAGGGTTAGGGTTAGGGTTAGGGTTAGGGTTAGGGTTAGGGTTAGGGTTAGGGTTAGGGTTAGGGTTAGGGTTAGGGTTAGGGTTAGGGTTAGGGTTAGGGTTAGGGTTAGGGTTAGGGTTAGGGTTAGGGTTAGGGTTAGGGTTAGGGTTAGGGTTAGGGTTAGGGTTAGGGTTAGGGTTAGGGTTAGGGTTAGGGTTAGGGTTAGGGTTAGGGTTAGGGTTAGGGTTAGGGTTAGGGTTAGGGTTAGGGTTAGGGTTAGGGTTAGGGTTAGGGTTAGGGTTAGGGTTAGGGTTAGGGTTAGGGTTAGGGTTAGGGTTAGGGTTAGGGTTAGGGTTAGGGTTAGGGTTAGGGTTAGGGTTAGGGTTAGGGTTAGGGTTAGGGTTAGGGTTAGGGTTAGGGTTAGGGTTAGGGTTAGGGTTAGGGTTAGGGTTAGGGTTAGGGTTAGGGTTAGGGTTAGGGTTAGGGTTAGGGTTAGGGTTAGGGTTAGGGTTAGGGTTAGGGTTAGGGTTAGGGTTAGGGTTAGGGTTAGGGTTAGGGTTAGGGTTAGGGTTAGGGTTAGGGTTAGGGTTAGGGTTAGGGTTAGGGTTAGGGTTAGGGTTAGGGTTAGGGTTAGGGTTAGGGTTAGGGTTAGGGTTAGGGTTAGGGTTAGGGTTAGGGTTAGGGTTAGGGTTAGGGTTAGGGTTAGGGTTAGGGTTAGGGTTAGGGTTAGGGTTAGGGTTAGGGTTAGGGTTAGGGTTAGGGTTAGGGTTAGGGTTAGGGTTAGGGTTAGGGTTAGGGTTAGGGTTAGGGTTAGGGTTAGGGTTAGGGTTAGGGTTAGGGTTAGGGTTAGGGTTAGGGTTAGGGTTAGGGTTAGGGTTAGGGTTAGGGTTAGGGTTAGGGTTAGGGTTAGGGTTAGGGTTAGGGTTAGGGTTAGGGTTAGGGTTAGGGTTAGGGTTAGGGTTAGGGTTAGGGTTAGGGTTAGGGTTAGGGTTAGGGTTAGGGTTAGGGTTAGGGTTAGGGTTAGGGTTAGGGTTAGGGTTAGGGTTAGGGTTAGGGTTAGGGTTAGGGTTAGGGTTAGGGTTAGGGTTAGGGTTAGGGTTAGGGTTAGGGTTAGGGTTAGGGTTAGGGTTAGGGTTAGGGTTAGGGTTAGGGTTAGGGTTAGGGTTAGGGTTAGGGTTAGGGTTAGGGTTAGGGTTAGGGTTAGGGTTAGGGTTAGGGTTAGGGTTAGGGTTAGGGTTAGGGTTAGGGTTAGGGTTAGGGTTAGGGTTAGGGTTAGGGTTAGGGTTAGGGTTAGGGTTAGGGTTAGGGTTAGGGTTAGGGTTAGGGTTAGGGTTAGGGTTAGGGTTAGGGTTAGGGTTAGGGTTAGGGTTAGGGTTAGGGTTAGGGTTAGGGTTAGGGTTAGGGTTAGGGTTAGGGTTAGGGTTAGGGTTAGGGTTAGGGTTAGGGTTAGGGTTAGGGTTAGGGTTAGGGTTAGGGTTAGGGTTAGGGTTAGGGTTAGGGTTAGGGTTAGGGTTAGGGTTAGGGTTAGGGTTAGGGTTAGGGTTAGGGTTAGGGTTAGGGTTAGGGTTAGGGTTAGGGTTAGGGTTAGGGTTAGGGTTAGGGTTAGGGTTAGGGTTAGGGTTAGGGTTAGGGTTAGGGTTAGGGTTAGGGTTAGGGTTAGGGTTAGGGTTAGGGTTAGGGTTAGGGTTAGGGTTAGGGTTAGGGTTAGGGTTAGGGTTAGGGTTAGGGTTAGGGTTAGGGTTAGGGTTAGGGTTAGGGTTAGGGTTAGGGTTAGGGTTAGGGTTAGGGTTAGGGTTAGGGTTAGGGTTAGGGTTAGGGTTAGGGTTAGGGTTAGGGTTAGGGTTAGGGTTAGGGTTAGGGTTAGGGTTAGGGTTAGGGTTAGGGTTAGGGTTAGGGTTAGGGTTAGGGTTAGGGTTAGGGTTAGGGTTAGGGTTAGGGTTAGGGTTAGGGTTAGGGTTAGGGTTAGGGTTAGGGTTAGGGTTAGGGTTAGGGTTAGGGTTAGGGTTAGGGTTAGGGTTAGGGTTAGGGTTAGGGTTAGGGTTAGGGTTAGGGTTAGGGTTAGGGTTAGGGTTAGGGTTAGGGTTAGGGTTAGGGTTAGGGTTAGGGTTAGGGTTAGGGTTAGGGTTAGGGTTAGGGTTAGGGTTAGGGTTAGGGTTAGGGTTAGGGTTAGGGTTAGGGTTAGGGTTAGGGTTAGGGTTAGGGTTAGGGTTAGGGTTAGGGTTAGGGTTAGGGTTAGGGTTAGGGTTAGGGTTAGGGTTAGGGTTAGGGTTAGGGTTAGGGTTAGGGTTAGGGTTAGGGTTAGGGTTAGGGTTAGGGTTAGGGTTAGGGTTAGGGTTAGGGTTAGGGTTAGGGTTAGGGTTAGGGTTAGGGTTAGGGTTAGGGTTAGGGTTAGGGTTAGGGTTAGGGTTAGGGTTAGGGTTAGGGTTAGGGTTAGGGTTAGGGTTAGGGTTAGGGTTAGGGTTAGGGTTAGGGTTAGGGTTAGGGTTAGGGTTAGGGTTAGGGTTAGGGTTAGGGTTAGGGTTAGGGTTAGGGTTAGGGTTAGGGTTAGGGTTAGGGTTAGGGTTAGGGTTAGGGTTAGGGTTAGGGTTAGGGTTAGGGTTAGGGTTAGGGTTAGGGTTAGGGTTAGGGTTAGGGTTAGGGTTAGGGTTAGGGTTAGGGTTAGGGTTAGGGTTAGGGTTAGGGTTAGGGTTAGGGTTAGGGTTAGGGTTAGGGTTAGGGTTAGGGTTAGGGTTAGGGTTAGGGTTAGGGTTAGGGTTAGGGTTAGGGTTAGGGTTAGGGTTAGGGTTAGGGTTAGGGTTAGGGTTAGGGTTAGGGTTAGGGTTAGGGTTAGGGTTAGGGTTAGGGTTAGGGTTAGGGTTAGGGTTAGGGTTAGGGTTAGGGTTAGGGTTAGGGTTAGGGTTAGGGTTAGGGTTAGGGTTAGGGTTAGGGTTAGGGTTAGGGTTAGGGTTAGGGTTAGGGTTAGGGTTAGGGTTAGGGTTAGGGTTAGGGTTAGGGTTAGGGTTAGGGTTAGGGTTAGGGTTAGGGTTAGGGTTAGGGTTAGGGTTAGGGTTAGGGTTAGGGTTAGGGTTAGGGTTAGGGTTAGGGTTAGGGTTAGGGTTAGGGTTAGGGTTAGGGTTAGGGTTAGGGTTAGGGTTAGGGTTAGGGTTAGGGTTAGGGTTAGGGTTAGGGTTAGGGTTAGGGTTAGGGTTAGGGTTAGGGTTAGGGTTAGGGTTAGGGTTAGGGTTAGGGTTAGGGTTAGGGTTAGGGTTAGGGTTAGGGTTAGGGTTAGGGTTAGGGTTAGGGTTAGGGTTAGGGTTAGGGTTAGGGTTAGGGTTAGGGTTAGGGTTAGGGTTAGGGTTAGGGTTAGGGTTAGGGTTAGGGTTAGGGTTAGGGTTAGGGTTAGGGTTAGGGTTAGGGTTAGGGTTAGGGTTAGGGTTAGGGTTAGGGTTAGGGTTAGGGTTAGGGTTAGGGTTAGGGTTAGGGTTAGGGTTAGGGTTAGGGTTAGGGTTAGGGTTAGGGTTAGGGTTAGGGTTAGGGTTAGGGTTAGGGTTAGGGTTAGGGTTAGGGTTAGGGTTAGGGTTAGGGTTAGGGTTAGGGTTAGGGTTAGGGTTAGGGTTAGGGTTAGGGTTAGGGTTAGGGTTAGGGTTAGGGTTAGGGTTAGGGTTAGGGTTAGGGTTAGGGTTAGGGTTAGGGTTAGGGTTAGGGTTAGGGTTAGGGTTAGGGTTAGGGTTAGGGTTAGGGTTAGGGTTAGGGTTAGGGTTAGGGTTAGGGTTAGGGTTAGGGTTAGGGTTAGGGTTAGGGTTAGGGTTAGGGTTAGGGTTAGGGTTAGGGTTAGGGTTAGGGTTAGGGTTAGGGTTAGGGTTAGGGTTAGGGTTAGGGTTAGGGTTAGGGTTAGGGTTAGGGTTAGGGTTAGGGTTAGGGTTAGGGTTAGGGTTAGGGTTAGGGTTAGGGTTAGGGTTAGGGTTAGGGTTAGGGTTAGGGTTAGGGTTAGGGTTAGGGTTAGGGTTAGGGTTAGGGTTAGGGTTAGGGTTAGGGTTAGGGTTAGGGTTAGGGTTAGGGTTAGGGTTAGGGTTAGGGTTAGGGTTAGGGTTAGGGTTAGGGTTAGGGTTAGGGTTAGGGTTAGGGTTAGGGTTAGGGTTAGGGTTAGGGTTAGGGTTAGGGTTAGGGTTAGGGTTAGGGTTAGGGTTAGGGTTAGGGTTAGGGTTAGGGTTAGGGTTAGGGTTAGGGTTAGGGTTAGGGTTAGGGTTAGGGTTAGGGTTAGGGTTAGGGTTAGGGTTAGGGTTAGGGTTAGGGTTAGGGTTAGGGTTAGGGTTAGGGTTAGGGTTAGGGTTAGGGTTAGGGTTAGGGTTAGGGTTAGGGTTAGGGTTAGGGTTAGGGTTAGGGTTAGGGTTAGGGTTAGGGTTAGGGTTAGGGTTAGGGTTAGGGTTAGGGTTAGGGTTAGGGTTAGGGTTAGGGTTAGGGTTAGGGTTAGGGTTAGGGTTAGGGTTAGGGTTAGGGTTAGGGTTAGGGTTAGGGTTAGGTTAGGGTTAGGGTTAGGGTTAGGGTTAGGGTTAGGGTTAGGGTTAGGGTTAGGGTTAGGGTTAGGGTTAGGGTTAGGGTTAGGGTTAGGGTTAGGGTTAGGGTTAGGGTTAGGGTTAGGGTTAGGGTTAGGGTTAGGGTTAGGGTTAGGGTTAGGGTTAGGGTTAGGGTTAGGGTTAGGGTTAGGGTTAGGGTTAGGGTTAGGGTTAGGGTTAGGGTTAGGGTTAGGGTTAGGGTTAGGGTTAGGGTTAGGGTTAGGGTTAGGGTTAGGGTTAGGGTTAGGGTTAGGGTTAGGGTTAGGGTTAGGGTTAGGGTTAGGGTTAGGGTTAGGGTTAGGGTTAGGGTTAGGGTTAGGGTTAGGGTTAGGGTTAGGGTTAGGGTTAGGGTTAGGGTTAGGGTTAGGGTTAGGGTTAGGGTTAGGGTTAGGGTTAGGGTTAGGGTTAGGGTTAGGGTTAGGGTTAGGGTTAGGGTTAGGGTTAGGGTTAGGGTTAGGGTTAGGGTTAGGGTTAGGGTTAGGGTTAGGGTTAGGGTTAGGGTTAGGGTTAGGGTTAGGGTTAGGGTTAGGGTTAGGGTTAGGGTTAGGGTTAGGGTTAGGGTTAGGGTTAGGGTTAGGGTTAGGGTTAGGGTTAGGGTTAGGGTTAGGGTTAGGGTTAGGGTTAGGGTTAGGGTTAGGGTTAGGGTTAGGGTTAGGGTTAGGGTTAGGGTTAGGGTTAGGGTTAGGGTTAGGGTTAGGGTTAGGGTTAGGGTTAGGGTTAGGGTTAGGGTTAGGGTTAGGGTTAGGGTTAGGGTTAGGGTTAGGGTTAGGGTTAGGGTTAGGGTTAGGGTTAGGGTTAGGGTTAGGGTTAGGGTTAGGGTTAGGGTTAGGGTTAGGGTTAGGGTTAGGGTTAGGGTTAGGGTTAGGGTTAGGGTTAGGGTTAGGGTTAGGGTTAGGGTTAGGGTTAGGGTTAGGGTTAGGGTTAGGGTTAGGGTTAGGGTTAGGGTTAGGGTTAGGGTTAGGGTTAGGGTTAGGGTTAGGGTTAGGGTTAGGGTTAGGGTTAGGGTTAGGGTTAGGGTTAGGGTTAGGGTTAGGGTTAGGGTTAGGGTTAGGGTTAGGGTTAGGGTTAGGGTTAGGGTTAGGGTTAGGGTTAGGGTTAGGGTTAGGGTTAGGGTTAGGGTTAGGGTTAGGGTTAGGGTTAGGGTTAGGTTAGGGTTCGGGTTAGGGTTAGGGTTAGGGTTAGGGTTAGGGTTTAGGGTTAGGGTTAGGGTTAGGGTTAGGGTTAGGGTTAGGGTTAGGGTTAGGGTTAGGGTTAGGGGTAGGGTTAGGGTTAGGGTTAGGGTTAGGGTTAGGGTTAGGGTTAGGGTTAGGGTTAGGGTTAGGGTTAGGGTTAGGGTTAGGGTTAGGGTTAGGGTTAGGGTTAGGGTTAGGGTTAGGGTTAGGGTTAGGGTTAGGGTTAGGGTTAGGGTTAGGGTTAGGGTTAGGGTTAGGGTTAGGGTTAGGGTTAGGGTTAGGGTTAGGGTTAGGGTTAGGGTTAGGGTTAGGGTTAGGGTTAGGGTTAGGGTTAGGGTTAGGGTTAGGGTTAGGGTTAGGGTTAGGGTTAGGGTTAGGGTTAGGGTTAGGGTTAGGGTTAGGGTTAGGGTTAGGGTTAGGGTTAGGGTTAGGGTTAGGGTTAGGGTTAGGGTTAGGGTTAGGGTTAGGGTTAGGGTTAGGGTTAGGGTTAGGGTTAGGGTTAGGGTTAGGGTTAGGGTTAGGGTTAGGGTTAGGGTTAGGGTTAGGGTTAGGGTTAGGGTTAGGGTTAGGGTTAGGGTTAGGGTTAGGGTTAGGGTTAGGGTTAGGGTTAGGGTTAGGGTTAGGGTTAGGGTTAGGGTTAGGGTTAGGGTTAGGGTTAGGGTTAGGGTTAGGGTTAGGGTTAGGGTTAGGGTTAGGGTTAGGGTTAGGGTTAGGGTTAGGGTTAGGGTTAGGGTTAGGGGTTAGGGTTAGGGTTAGGGTTAGGGTTAGGGTTAGGGTTAGGGTTAGGGTTAGGGTTAGGGTTAGGGTTAGGGTTAGGGGTAGGGTTAGGGTTAGGGTTAGGGTTAGGGTTAGGGTTAGGGTTAGGGTTAGGGTTAGGGTTAGGGTTAGGGTTAGGGTTAGGGTTAGGGTTAGGGTTAGGGTTAGGGTTAGGGTTAGGGGTTAGGGTTAGGGTTAGGGTTAGGGTTAGGGTTAGGGTAGGGTTAGGGTTAGGGTAGGTAGGGGTTAGGGTAGGGTTAGGGGGTAGGGTTAGGGTTGGGTTAGGGTTAGGGTTAGGGTTAGGGGTTAGGGTTAGGGTTAGGGTTAGGGTGAGGGTTAGGGTTAGGGTTTGGGTTAGGGTTAGGGTTTGGGTTAGGGTTAGGGTGAGGGTAGGGTTAGGGTTAGGGTTAGGGGTGAGGGTAGGGTTAGGGTTAGGGTTAGGGTTAGGGTTAGGGTGAGGGGTTAGGGTGAGGGTTAGGGTTAGGGTTTGGGTTAGGGGTAGGGGAGGGGTAGGGTGAGGGTTAGGGGTAGGGTAGGGGTAGGTGAGGGTAGGGGGTAGGGTTAGGGGTAGGGGTGGGGAGGGTAGGGGTTGGGGTGGGGGAGGGGTGGGTAGGGGGTGGGGGTGGGGGTAGGGTTGGGGTAGGGTTAGGGGTAGGGGGTGGGGAGGGGTGGGGGAGGGGTGGGTGAGGGTTAGGGGGTGGGGTAGGGTAGGGGGTGGGTGAGGGGTGGGGTAGGGTGAGGGGTGGGGGTAGGGGGTGGGGGTGGGGAGGGGGTGGGGGTGGGGGTGGGGGTGGGGTGGGGGAGGGGTGGGGGTGGGGGTGGGGGAGGGGGTGGGGGAGGGGTGGGGGAGGGGGAGGGGGTGGGGAGGGGGTGGGGGTGGGGAGGGGTGGGGGTGGGGGTGGGGGTGGGGGAGGGGGTGGGGGTGGGGGAGGGGGAGGGGGTGGGTGGGGGTGGGGGTGGGGGTGGGGGAGGGGGAGGGGGTGGGGGTGGGGGTGGGGGTGGGGTGGGGGAGGGGGTGGGGGAGGGGGTGGGGGTGGGGGTGGGGGTGGGGGTGGGGGAGGGGGTGGGGGAGGGGGAGGGGGTGGGGGTGGGGAGGGGGTGGGGGTGGGGGAGGGGTGTGGGGGAGGGGGTGGGGGTGGGGGTGGGGGTGGGGGAGGGGGTGGGGTGGGGGTGGGGGTGGGGGTGGGGGAGGGGGTGGGGGTGGGGGTGGGGGTGGGGGTGGGGGTGGGGGTGGGGGTGGGGTGGGGGAGGGGGTGGGGGTGGGGGAGGGGGTGGGGGTGGGGGTGGGGGTGGGGGAGGGGGTGGGGGTGGGGGTGGGGGTGGGGGTGGGGGTGGGGTGGGGGGGGGGGAGGGGGTGGGGGAGGGGGTGGGGGTGGGGGAGGGGGTGGGGGTGGGGGTGGGGGTGGGGGTGGCGCGCGGGGACGCCGCGACGGGGGGGGGGGGGGGTGTGTGTGCGTACCCGTTCGACCGTTCCCGTTACCGTTCACGTTCCCGTTCCACGTTCCCGTTCCACGTTACCCGTACAGTTCCAGTTCACGTTCACCGTTCCACGTTCCAGTTCAGTTCACGTTCAACCGTTCCCGTTCAGTTCACGTTCCGTTCCCGTTCCCGTTCACCGTTCCCGTTCCCGTTCCACGTTCCGTTCCACGTTCCCGTTACCAGTTCCCGTTCAAGTTACCGTTCACGTTCACGTTCCCGTTCCCGTTCACGTTACAGTTACACGTTCCCGTTCCCGTTCCGTTCCCGTTCCCGTTCCCGTTCCCGTTCCCGTTCACCGTTCAAGTTCCCGTTCCCGTAACGTTCCCCGTTCACCGTTCCCCGTTCACGTTCCCGTTCCACGTTCACGTTCCCGTTCCCGTTCCCGTACCCGTTCCCCGTACCCGTTCCACGTTCCACGTCCCGTTCCCGTTCCCGAACACGTTCCAAGTTACCGTTCCACGTTCCGTTCCACCGTTCCCGTTCCCGTTCACGTTCCCGTTCACCGACGTTCCCGTTCCCGTTCCACGTTACACGTTCCAGTTCCCGTTCCCGTTCACCGTTCCCGTTACACGTTCCACGTACCCGTTCAACCGTTCCAGTTCAGTTAACCGTTCCCGTACCCGTTCCCGTTCCCGTTCCCGTTCCACGTTCCCGTTCCCAGTACAACGTTCCCGTTCCCGTTCCCGAACCCGTTCAACCGTTCCCGTTCCCGTACCGTTCCCGTTCACAGTTCCAGTTCACGTTCCCGTACCCGTTCCCGTTCCCCGTTCCCGTTCCCGTACAACCGTTACCCGTTCACCGTTCCCGTTCCACCGTTACGTTCCCAGTTCCACGTTCCCGTTCCCGTTCCCGAACCAGTTCACCGTTCCAACCGTTCACGTTCACGTTCCCGTTCACAGTTCAACAGTTCCAGTTCCCGTTCACACGTTCCCGTTCACGTTCACCGTACCCGTTCCCGTTCACAGTTCAACCGTTCCCGTACCCGTTCCCGTTCCCGTTCCAGTTCACCGTTCCCGTTCCGTTACCAGTTCACGTTCCCGTTCCGTACCACGTTCCCGTTACCCGTTCCAAGTTCACGTTCCACGTTCCCGTTCACCGTTCCACGTTCCCGTATCCAGTTCCCGTTCACCGTTCCCGTTCCCGTTCCCGTTCCCGTTCCCGTTCCCGTTCCCAACGTTCACGTTAACCGTTCCAGTTCCCGAACCCGTTCACCGTTAACCGTTCCCGATCAACCGTTCCCGTTCCCGTTACCGTTACCGTTCCAAACCCGTTCCCG
>JBAMJV010011460.1:0-56703 GCA_037951105.1 Echinarachnius parma | reverse complement strand
GACATGTAATGAAAATATTTAGTAAATTACACCCTGCACCTTGCACTTTCACTTACAAAGCCCAAAATGTTTGCTACCTCTGTATGTTCTTGGTTAATATGATTTGTTTTGATTTTTATATATAATTTTGTTTGTTTTTTTGGAATCGGGATGCAGGTGCAAACAAAAAACGAAGGCGACCAGAGTGCATCTCCATGCATCGGGGGGCCTAGACTGATTCGTCAGTTGATGAAGCCTGCTCAACGTACCGAGCCGGTTGGCCGATGATGCCTTTAATTTTTGGTTTTGTTTATTGATGGTCTGAAAACGTTTATGCACTTCAAAAACAACAAATACATATGTATATTAATAATAATAATAACAATATTAAAATAAAGAAAATAAATGAGAAGAATGAAACAATATTTAGTTTTTGGCGAAAATATTCAAAATGAATGAACCGCCAATAAACATCAAACAACAACAACAACAACATTCAGTTCGTAGTCACATGACAGTCACGTGACATTTATGACGTCCTAAAGACGCGCTGGTAAGCCAAGACTAGCTCGCGTGTGTTGATTTACACGCAAGCATAGCAATTTTTCTCAATAAAATCGTGGTTTCACACCGATGATGACTGTGAGTGTATATTAATTATCTACGCCTAGATGAATATTCCTAGTAGAGCTCATCGTCGTGGTCGTAGTCCGCATAGAGATCGGCCACTAATTAATGGTTACCCTTAATGTTTTGCCCTTGGACTTGTCTTTAAAGCTAGATCGATGTCGCAGAATCGCATGCAGAGTTTGATGCATAGAAATTGTATCGGATACAGCGCGGCTAGTCTTGGCTTACCAGCGCGCTTTCACGAGTATTATGGCGAAAGTGGCCAGGCTAGCGTGTAACAAAAAATCGCGCCCCGGAGCTTCAGGCGGCAATAGCCTGTTGACCTTCGTTTAGCCGAATTGCTAGCGGCGTAATCGGTCTCTTTTCGTAAGATTATTTTTCAACTTCAAATGTGTTTTTCGGTCATTTTTCAAATTGGTAATCATTCCTTATCTCTTTAGAACTAATTCATTTAAACGAATACATTTACTGTGAGTTGAGATTCCATGTATACAACAAAATCCAGATAAAGTTCGCGTCATCACATCGCATCAAAATACACATTTTAGCACAACGATAAAACAAGCAATCTGATTGGCTCTAGCTTATGGGAAAGCGTTACGTTCTAATGAGAGATGCACTTGGATTGGATTTTTGTTTGGAGTACTACGAGTGATATTCAAATGGTCAACACTGCCATCAAATTGGCTGTTAGCTCCAATCTCACTGCTCCGATTGCATCTACCTCCAGTCAAATTCAAAGAAATAAGATGCGCGAAAAAAAAAGAAGATTAAGAAATAGTAAACGGGAGAGATAGGAAAGAAGGAGTAAAGAAGCAGAATACAGAAAAGAAGGAGAATAAGAAAAGGAAGAAAAGAATAAGAAGCAGAAGACGGGAGGGGACGAAGAAGGAAAAAAAAGAGGAACAAGTTAAGACGCATTTGAAAGAGAAGACGGAAGGGGCGGAGAAAAAGAAGGAGAAGACGGAAGGGACGAGAAAAAGAAGGTGAAGACGGAAGGGACGGAGAAGAAAGAATGAGAAGACGGAAGGGACGGAGAAAAAGAAGGAGAAGACGGAAGGGACGAAGAAGAAGAAAAAGAGGAACAAGAATACGTATTTAAGAAAGAGAAGACGGAAGGGATGAAGAAAAAGAAGGAGAAGAAGGAGGAAACGGTAGTGACGAGGAAGAAGAAGACGACGGAAGGGACGACATAGAAGAAGGAAGGGGAGAAGAAGAAGAAGAAGAAGAAGAAGAAGAAGAAGAAGAAGAAGAAGAAGAAGAAGAAGAAGAAGAAGAAGAAGAAGAAGAAGAAGGAGGAGAAGAAGGAGAAGGAGAAGGAGAAGAAGAAGAAGAAGAAGAAGAAGAAGAAGAAGAAGAAGAAGAAGAAGAAGAAGAAGAAGGAGAAGGAGAAGAAGAAGAAGAAGAAGAAGAAGAAGAAGAAGAAGAAGGAGAAGGAGAAGGAGAAGAAGAAGAAGAAGAAGAAGAAGAAGAAGAAGAAGAAGAAGAAGAAGAAGAAGAAGGAGAAGGAGAAGGAGAAGAAGGCGGCGCATGGAAAAGATGTTTTGAGAGGTAAACAATTAATCCTTCATTGATTGTATTTTCGTCTGGATCATGTGTAGCTTTTTGGCAATATACACAGTTCAAAGCGAATTTTACCGCACCAACACAAGATGTATCAATTACATTGTCACAACGAAGAGCGACGTATCAACAAACAGTGGGACAAGATTACATGCTGATGATAAGCGGAATGATAACAAATGAACGGACTGTACCTATTTCAAAAGAAATTTGTTGGGACGATCTGGAACCTTTGAACAATGACATAACATTTCAAAGTAAATGTACCGCAACAAGACCAGATGTTTTGGAACGATGAGCGACGAGTGAACAAAGATTTGAAAAGGATTACTAGCTAACCACAAGCAGTATGATCGCTAACCATTGATCTCACTTCTTTGAATAGGAATTCGTCCCGACGATGTCGCACGTTCGAACAATAACACAGGTATCAAGCTTAGAATTTGTGAGCTAATCTGTCGGAACGAAGATGGATGACGGAATAAAGTAACCATTTGTGAGGAGATAGTTACTCGTCCGGACGATTGAATAAAGAGCTGAAAAGACTTGTGTCTATTCATATGCAAGAACCTCTTTTCATATGCATTTCTGGCTAATCCTCCACCATCTGGCGGGGATTAATTTGCCAACACAATGGCATTCGCCGCTCTTCGCCGATCATATTAACAGAATTGAATCGCCGTCCCTAAGTAAATAGTTAAAGAGTAAATGGGTTATTATATTTTCATGGATCCCTATGTATATGGGGGGAGGGGGGGGGGGGGGGGATTACTCTTATTTTTGTCCTTGTCTTTGTAACCCCCCCCCCCCCCCCCCCCCCTTGATGCCCATGGTTCTCTTTCTGCAATTGTGTGCACACAATTGCAGAAAGAGAACCATGGGCAATTTTCTAAGATATACTGTGGATTGATTTTATATTTAATCATTAGATAAAAATGAGACGATGAGTAAAGAGAAATGCTTTCTTATTTTGTTTAAGTTGTTAATGTCACATTTAATATTTAGATACAAGTGTTTCTTGATATACTATTAAATTCATAATGTATGTAAAGAATCACATAAAAAGAGGATGCACATATATTACAATAATGAAATGTTGTAGGCTATATACGTTTTAACACCGCTTTTTTAGGAGTATGTTATAATAATTACCTAATCAATGGTACATATAATAATGTTAAGCTTATGTTTGTTGAATTGTATTACTGGTAATGAAAATACATTATTGTTATTGGTGCTTTCTCTTGTCAATGGATGACACATTTCTTTGTAACATTTTCATGTTTGAAGACCAAATAGTTATATATTATTTTATCCTATCTTATCACAATACCGTTAATTTCATCCATAATTTTATATTCACCCATATTATTTATAATAAGGTAGCCTATAGCAAATGCATTTATATATTATTTTGTTGTATTTTGATGTTAATAATATTTGTGGTTTACGTTGTTATATTTATGCATGTACATGTATGTTTAAATATTCATGTTGTGCACAATGCACTTTAGCCATTGGACTACAGTCTTGTATATTCTATGTGTCAATAAAAACCGATCTATCTATCTATCTTTCTATCTGTATATATATTTATTTTACTTGTATATATCTATATATCTATCTATCTAACTCATCGATTGCACTATTCTAGAAGAACATACAAATCAACAGAACGTAGCAGAGCACTCATACCGCCCTTTCGTAAAGGATTGCCTAAGCATATATAAATCAGTGGAACTAAAGGGCTGGTCCAGGGTCATGATCATGCCCTCGGCCACATCAGGCGCGGGTAAACGTCGGCGTTTAGATCGTCAAGTCCGATAAAAAGTGGACCCGAGACCGATAAAAAGTGGACTCGGGTCCGACAAAAAGTGAACCTTTCTGAACCCTAGCTACACCCGCATACACCCAGTGACAAGTGCAGAGTCACTTTATTTGGTACAGAGGTATGTTTTTTTTTATATGATGTAATATATATTGCCCTCGTCCCACCCGAGTTATTGAAAAACATGGCTTTTTAGCCATTGATAAAGATTTGCCAGCAATAATTACGTCATGAATACTTGGCAATGTACAGGTGATGAGCTTACATAATCATTTGGTACGGTACACATCCAAGTGCATGTACTTGGTACACTCATTGCACAACTTCGCAATATTGTAAGAGAGGTAACGTGTTAGATTAGATTTTCTTAAACAACTGTAAGGACTGATTGAATTTGATAAAAGAGAGCAGATTCAGCAGATTATTCAGCATAACTGGGCTCTTTCCAACTTTATCATATTGCAGGTATTTGTTGAACTTACATCATAAATTTTAAATGGAATCAACAAATTTCGTACTGACCCAACACATGATCGTCATATGCTTGTATTTCTTGCCAACTTAATTATTCATTGCCAGCATTCGACATTACTCTCCAATCTCCATACTCGACTCCCAACACGACATTCGTGTGAGAGGGGCCCTACTGCAACAAAAGACTTAGACGGGTGCCAAAACGAAACCAAAGTCTACTTTGTTCACTATGTGCTGTAAACAATTGGAGATTTCCAGGACTTCGACAAACATCGTCAAGTTAAAAAAAAAACATTACGTTTCACCCAAGTTAGAAAATAACCGCTTCTCAGGCCTGAGGAGAGGTTGAGAGATTCGTGCCTCTAGTAGAATTTTATCACCGTTTACACCGTTCTTATCGGTTTACTGCGTGTAACCGGAGGAGATTATCATTCTCTATAATACCACTGGGTCTCGGGGGGGGGCAGTTAACAGGGCATGGAATGTTGACGAAAGCTATTAAAATGGTTGAGTTGATTTCCACCGTGGTGGAGATCACGGCTAACTTAGTGAAACGTAATGCATAACAATAACAAACCTATCATTGATCTATATTTAGCTCATGGTGTGATCTGGTATAAACATGACACAATAATGTGAATGAACGTTTGTAAGTTTGGAATTCAGCAAGCTCCAATAATAATGTGTGGGTGTTGTAACTCCCAACATATTTGGAAACGTGTTTTTGCAAAAGGAAACTTATATTTAGAGGGAAATAAAACTAGTATTCCTGCACACACAAAAAAAAATTCTGGAAATCGTATCATCTACGAGTAAAATCAATTAGGGACGAATACCCCATCCTCCGTCCCCTATCCTCTTATCCGGCGATACATCTGCCATGTTGGTCCGTTCGTCCAATGAAATCTAGGTCAAATCGAAACCGTGACAAAAAATATAGACGATTTTTTTCTTTTCTTATGACAATAAATAGACCAAGCCCTTTTCATTAGATTGTTCCGCCAAGACACAAATTAGCTCCCGATCATCAACAAAGTTACGATGACACAAAATGACACATGTGGCTAATAGCCCATATGATCTTATTAGTGGTGATGACTGTATTACAAGCGCCATCACAAACAACAAAATACGTAACAAATACAAATAAGAGGATAAACAAAACTACAAGGTTGATCCGGATGTTTTTGTTCTTCAAAGGGTAGGTTCATCACTGTGTTAAACTATAATTCAATAAAACAACCTTAAGATTATACAGCTACCAGTTCAATATCGTGCGATATTGACAAAACATGCACCTCAGCCAGGGTTGTTCATGGGGAGGTGCGTAATTTACAAAAACGGGACACAGACCACTTGCCAAAAATTGTCGAGGCCGAGACGGTGAGACCACATAATGAGAGACGTGTAAGACGGTTAAAATGGTCGAGACCAATAAAAAGTGGGCCCGAGACCGGCAAAAAGTGGACCTTTCTGAATTGGGGGGGGGGGGGGTATGCCTTCTTATCTAATGCATACGGTTTCAAATGTTAACGGACGTTAATTGAGCTAGTGATATAATTTCCCATATGTTACGTTACATTTCGTAATCATACTTATAGTGGCTGCATTATATATAATATGAACAAACGATGGCATACTTGGTATAGCGAATGGAGAGTTTACCAAGCGTTATCTTCACCACCTTCACAATCTTCCAAATTTATATTACAACAGGTACTCGAAAGTAGGATATTATGAATCAATAGTATTACAACAATAACAGTATAGCCAATATATGGTAAATTTACAATATATATTATTTTTAAATGAATTACATTTAATAACTTATGGTGTTTTTGTTGGCAATTTCGTATGATATAACAATACGATAAGCTATGGATACTAACACACCATTACTATTATACCTTCTTATATAATGCCAAACAATTATTTTACTAACAAAATAACACATACGGTTTCAAATTTGAACGGACGTTAATTGAGTTAGTGATATAATTTTTCATAGTTTATGTTACATTTTGTAATCATACTTATAGTGGCTGTATTGTATATAATATGAACAAACGATGACATACTTGGTATAGCGAATGGATAGTTTACCAAGCTTTATCTTCACCATGCACCTTCACAACCTTCCAAATTTATATTACAATAGCCCTCGAAAGTAGGATAGTATGAATCAATAGTAAGCAAATAATTACCGTTGGTGAAGGCAATGGCACAAACTATTACTTCCGAGGCAATCTGGATGTAGCTATCTTTCCGAAGCGAAGCTGAGGAAAGATAGCGTATACATTCAGATCGCCGAGGAAGTGATAGTTTGCCATCGCCTGAAACCAAAAGGTGATTATTTGCTTTATATTCCACATCGAACTAGTCTAGACTAGATCTAGTCTATAAGAAGGCCTAGACTAACTCTAGTCTAACTAGTTAGTAAGTACTGTTACTAGGTTGGATCTACTTACCAACAATGTTATTCCAATTTCGGTAACAGGGTCACTCCATGACAGTTCCATTATATTATAACAGTTCAAAAGTAAGCGGCCCTTGAAAATTCCAAAAGTTAAAACGCGAAATGTAAGTCAACAAACACGAAAATAGAGTCTCCCCAACACTTGGTGTAGCGCCTTCAAGTCCATGTCAGACATTTCGTCAAAATGTATGCTTCCAGCATTCGCAATACTCTTGGAACACTTTCAGGCTGAACTTAAGTTGTCGCTTTGTATTTTTACTTTCACTCTCAAGCACAAAAATGTCCATTTCAGCTTCGTTAGAGCTCAAATCTTACGTCGAACAACAGAACAAGCAATTAACAGCGGGTTAACAGCGCAGCAAACGGTGGTAACATGTACGATACGTACAGTGCATAGCGTATTGCATGCAGCTTCAGTGTGCTATGTTGCACAACGAATACAATTAAATTTGTAATTCGCGCGCATAGAGTTATCAGTATCACGCCACATATGTTTGGGTACGGAATTTGAGTGGCCACACACGAGCTCGACAGTCAAGTCAATGCAACCGCGGTGAAAGTGCGTTGCACTCACTAGATAGTACTTTTATCTAGTGAGTGCAACGCACTTTCACCCAAGATATCTACAGGGTGTAACGAAGTTTTCTTCTCCCATTAATGATGGGCGAAACTATATTTCATCACGTGATTAACTTTTGACCAATCGTAGAGCAAGATTCTTAGTATGTGGAATATAACATACAATAACAGTATAGCCAACGTAAATATCAAACCTTTGTATTTAATCACAGAACATATTTTAGCCTAGATGTAGAATAGCTTGTAGTTTAAGTATGTATTCAACAGTTATTCATATTTATTCATTATATTCTCATTATTGTGCTACTTATGTGTGTTAATGGTACCAGACACGATTAGCATTTACTGCTATTTTCTGGTCCCAATTATCCTTTTAATATTTATGTTACACATTGACATTTGATTGTTATATTGAATGTATTTTTATTTGGATAATAAAATATCAAACTCAAACTCAAACTCAATTTGGGATGAAATATATAGAACATTGGGGCACGGTAGCTAAACAGCTAATTTATTCTGGTGAATTTGGTGTAAGTGGAATGTATTACTAACTGAATAACAACGAGAAGTGACAGTGATAGAACAACCCAGTAGGACCGCAACGCCGTGCTATAATGAGGCTGTGCGCAATTTCTATTCAGATCTACCGTAGAGGTCGCATGCATTGCACCCTGCTTGCTACTCGCTCGGTCAACAAAGCGATTTGACAGCATCGTTTGTCGCCCTCTCTAGTTGGCTACATGTATACTCAATATGGCGATATGCCTCGGTAAGTTAATCTAGACATTATAAGCTTTCGTTTGATACCAATTTTGCCATATTTTGTTTAATTTTTGACATGTTTTTTGTCATCAATAAAAAGTGATTTGTTTTCGTCCTTACGATAGAGGTTTTCGACATAGTCTTCTTCTTTGCTAGTTCCTGACTGGAATAAACAATGTTTCAGCTAGATTTTGCAAGATATGAGTCGTTGATTATCTGGTTGACCGTATAATGTGAAAAATGGTGGGATACATCACATCTACAAAGTATATGGTCCACTCAGGTGGACCATTTACACGCAATATATGGTAATACACGGGAGATTACCATACTGCCTATTCATACACTGTACCGTTCATCAGTTGAACGTTGTGCGTTAGGATGCATCGGTAATGGAAAACAGACTGGAAATAATCCCTTTTTTCTACATTTTGCAATCTTCAAAACAACAAAGTCGGTACTTGGTACTTGGTACTTGGTAGTTTAATCCTCCAAAACACTCCATAGGAGTTTTTACTGGAGGTGGGTCCGAGAGAGTGGTTAGCCCCTAAGGACAGAAGGGTCCTTAGCAAGCGCATTCTGGAATGTATGAAGTGAGGGCTGGTTTACTGTAGATTGAAGTAGCTTATTCCATTCAGAGTTTGTGTGTTGCTGTTGGTACTGTAGAGAATGACCTCTTCGGTTTCTGTCTATTTTGGGTTGAATGAAGTCCTCATGTTTGATGTCCAGGTTTCCGTTCAGCATCTTTTGAAAGCAGGTTAGGCGATGACATTTCCTTCTGTCTTGAAGCGCAGTCCACTTTAGCTCTTCAAGAATGGCAGTGATGCTTGTATTTTCCCCGTATGTGTTGGACACAAATCTTGCTGCCCTATTCTGCACTCTTTCGATGCCATTTATGTTCTTCTTTGTGTATGGGTCCCATGAAGCAGAAGCATATTCTAGATGAGGTCTCACTAATGTCATGTACAGTTTTTCCTTGACATGCGGTGTACAGTGGTGGAAATTTCTTCTGATGAAGTTCAACACCCACGGTTGCCTTGAAGGTTGCATGTGCGGTCTGCTTGTTCCATCGGAGATCATGCTGAATGTGGACTCCCAGGTACTTGATGTCCTTCTTCTCCTCAAGGTCAACTCCCATCAATGTATACTTTGTAGGTTCTTCCTGCCTCCTACGGGTAATCTTCACATTCTTGCATTTAGATGGATTGAATCTCATGCCCCAGGTTTGTGCCCAGTCAACCAATTTGTCTAAGTCTTCTTGCAGCTGGTGTTGGTCCTCAGCAGACGTGATGGTGTTGTAGACGAGGCAATCATCAGCAAATAAGCGGACCGTGCTGGAAATGTTCTCATGTATGTCATTTATAAATATGAGAAAGAGATGAGGGCCTAAGACCGTATCCTGAGGGGTGCCACTTAACACAGGTTTCCAGTCGGATGCAGTTCCATTTACCAATACACGCTGAGAGCGATTGGTTAGAAATGATTTTATCCAGTCCCTTGTCTTGTTCCGGATTCCATAATGATCTAGTTTAAGAAGGAGCCTCTTGTGTGGAATGACATCGAAAGCTTTTGAAAAGTCAAGCACTCCTACGTCTGTGGGAATTTTGTTGTCTATATTTTGTAGGAGATCATGAGTAGTGAGAATAAGTTGAGTCTCACATGACCTCTTCTTCCGAAAGGCATGCTGGTTGTCGGCTATGATGTTAAACTTGCTCAAATGCCTCATCATCTGGCTGTCCACAATATGCCCCAGCAGCTTGCAGCACGTACATGTGAGTGATACCGGTCTGTAGTTTGCTGGATCTGTATATGACTTAGGAATCACATAAACAAAAGTTTTTTTGCATTTGCTGGTAAAATTAGGGAGAAATGTTATGTTTATGTTTTGGATAGTGCAGCAGGCGGAAGAGGTTGATCTCCACACAATGCTACTGTAATGTACCTATGTGTGGGATACATGTGTGATTTCGGTGAATAAAAGGCAACTGAAATCGGCTGAAATCTCACTAACTAGCGATGTTTTACCGGAAGTTGTGAGGAACTTGACTCGAAACCGCGGGAAATAACCATGGTTACCGTGGTAAAGCCGGGAATTCTTCCGTAGCCCGAGAGGTCGCCAGCGATGGTTGTTTACTTGCTCAGTCCCATATGCTCAAATTTGTGTGGGAGTGGAAGCGGAATGCATTGTAATTTGTATTTGTAGTTCTATTTTGCAATTACTACTCATCAACGACTGTTCAGCATTTAGATGAGAGTAAGTTGTAGATCTGAACCTAATTTGTATTCCTCGATTCTTGTTGGAACAGATAAAATCGTGAGTTTGTTTTCATTTTTATTTTGTTTATATTTATTTTATTTTTAGTTAGTAGATTAATTTATTTTAGTATTACTATATAGTTATAGTAACCTTTTTTCCCTTTCTAATCTGAACAGGGATTCCTTGGATTGAAACATGGCCAGGCCATCTGTCATCTGTTTCAACTTTCATCTTCCGAAGAGATTATCTTTGCCTTTGGGGATTCTACTGTACGTTATTTTATCCAGTCCCTTGTCTTGTTCCGGATTCCATAATGATCTAGTTTAAGAAGGAGCCTCTTGTGTGGAATGACATCGAAAGCTTTTGAAAAGTCAAGCACTCCTACGTCTGTGGGAATTTTGTTGTCTATATTTTGTAGGAGATCATGAGTAGTGAGAATAAGTTGAGTCTCACATGACCTCTTCTTCCGAAAGGCATGCTGGTTGTCGGCTATGATGTTAAACTTGCTCAAATGCCTCATCATCAGGCTGTCCACAATATGCCCCAGCAGCTTGCAGCACGTACATGTGAGTGATACCGGTCTGTAGTTTGCTGGATCTGTATATGACTTAGGAATCACATAAACAAAAGTTTTTTTGCATTTGCTGGTAAAATTAGGGAGAAATTTTATGTTTATGTTTTGGATAGTGCAGCAGGCGGAAGAGGTTGATCTCCACACAATGCTACTGTAATGTACCTATGTGTGGGATACATGTGTGATTTCGGTGAATAAAAGGCAACTGAAATCGGCTGAAATCTCACTAACTAGCGATGTTTTACCGGAAGTTGTGAGGAACTTGACTCGAAACCGCGGGAAATAACCATGGTTACCGTGGTAAAGCCGGGAATTCTTCCGTAGCCCGACAGGTCGCCAGCGATGGTTGTTTACTTGCTCAGTCCCATATGCTCAAATTTGTGTGGGAGTGGAAGCGGAATGCATTGTAATTTGTATTTGTAGTTCTATTTTGCAATTACTACTCATCAACGACTGTTCAGCATTTAGATGAGAGTAAGTTGTAGATCTGAACCTAATTTGTATTCCTCGATTCTTGTTGGAACAGATAAAATCGTGAGTTTATTTTCATTTTTATTTTGTTTATATTTATTTTATTTTTAGTTAGTAGATTAATTTATTTTAGTATTACTATATAGTTATAGTAACCTTTTTTCCCTTTCTAATCTGAACAGGGATTCCTTGGATTGAAACATGGCCAGGCCATCTGTCATCTGTTTCAACTTTCATCTTCCGAAGAGATTATCTTTGCCTTTGGGGATTCTACTGTACGTTATTTGGAGGACAGACAATGTTATTCAGAATTTGAACCAGAACTTGTCTTCTGAAGTCAATGTGAATTTTTTCCTGGCGCTACGGTACACACCTTTTCTTTATGAATGTTACATGATGGACAGAGAATGAGAGATGGTGGACAATACTAACTAGTAACTGACTGTGTCTGTATTGCACATTACTAGGAACAAATAATTTGGAATTTGGGAAAGAGACCAGCTTCATTTTCGCGAACTCTTCAATACGCATTTTTTCTTCGGACTAGTATTATTATTCGCTGGATGGGATTCATTCAACAGCCAAAGGAAATTGTTTTATTGCATACAATTTTGAACTCTTCCTGACAAAACGTACTTAACATAATATTTTATCTGCACCGGTAACAAGAAAAGTGCCAAAGAAACTATTTAAAAAAAAACTGTTTACAACGCCATAAACTAAACTTATTGGTAAAGGATAGAAAGAATGACTTGCATACATATATCAGAAAGGGAATACGCAGCGCATCAAGGCCAAGGGCAAAGAAGTCTGCAGAGGTACATGTATGTACACATGTAGATCGCTTTGGTTTGACATTCCCTAAGTGGATAGCTGATCCTAAGGAAACAACCGCCATGTGCCTGACCTGCACCCATCAAGCACCTGATGCTGCCAACCTCCTGCATCATCCACCACGACATCCAACTCTTGCCAGCGATCGTCCAGCACAACTCCAACTTGCAAATAACCATCCACCTGATGCACCTAATCATTGCCCATCACAGCCTTAGGTTTATAGAAATCACTAGCTGGCCAAGCAGGTACATTTTGTTCCTAATTCTCATGATTATGTTGTAATAGTCTTGGGGTCACAGAAATCTTGATTGCAGCCACGGTGAAAAAAAATAATGATCCAATATTTTCTTGCAGCCATGCCTCTTCTCAAATTTGTTTTCAGTACATGAAACATGATTTTATTGCATTTTAATTTGAAATATCGTTATGATATTTATCATTTATCTATTCTAATTAGAAGGTATGCATAAACATTGTTATACAAATATGTGGTTAAACTGCAAGAGAAGACAATCTTGACAATATTTGTACAATTTATTTTGAATACTATCAGGTCCCAAGAGTGAATCTCGTACACCTCGACCATCATTCAACATGGCCACCTGATACAGCCAACCTGCACCCTCCACAGTCACCTGATGCTGCCAACCTGCATCATCCACAACATCTAACTCGTGCCAGTAATCGTCCACTGCTAAGAGTACCCACGTTTACCAATATCCATCCACCACAGGCACCCTATGCACCCAACCATTGCACACCACAGCCACACCACACCAGGGCAATATCTGACAATTTACAGGTGCACGTTTAATATTATCAAGAACGGATACCCAGGAATTACAGAAACAGACTGATTGTAGATTAATACAAACAACTTTCATCGGTTACAGAGATTCATATGAAAATGTTACAGCTTCAACTAACCTTTAAGGGATCTAGTAACTTTGTCGACATGTGCAAAAAGTGATGAATGGTTGATGCAATGTATATTGTTGTTATCTCATATGTCCACAGGGTACTGTGTGAAAATTTCAAGTCAAATGGACATTGCGTGGCCAAGTAATGAGCGAAAATGCAAAGTGATAGTCACTAACTCACTGCACTCACTTTGTACACGGTAAGAAAAACTCCGGGGGAGTTTTTCTTATCTGAATACTTCGATCGTACATATCTTTGTAACGAAAGGGAAATTTGAAAAACCGAAACCTGTCCCATGATTTTATTGGTAATACGAATACAACAAGGTATGAGGGAACCGCTAGAATGAAAATTTTATTTTGAGGATTTGGACAATGTTACTAAGTCCCTTTAAATTAGGGAACGAAAGCTCGTCAGTCACTAATTTAAGGTTAGTTGAAGTTGTAAATTGTTCATCAAAGAATTGATAGACTCATTACACCCGAGAAAGATGCATCAACAAGTATGCCAATCTGTTTCTTAGCCACCTATTGATTGTGCACCAAAGAGGCTGAGGTTGAAACAAATTGAACTTAAATGAATTTAATAATATTTTCTTTGCAGTGTATTTCTATACCAAAATCAATTTTTCTGTGCAGGGAACATCTTTTATTTCTAATTTTTAAATAAATGCATTTTTAACACATTGTTCCGTTTGTAGTTCTGCACAATCTGTAGTTTAGGTAAGTGACAAAAATATTCATCTTTGAATATTCCACTGGAAGGGGATACAAAGCTACAACAAATCAATATTTCATTCACACCCAATGATCAGAATTATGTTTGTCAGGCTCGTCACCAATAGGCTACTGTTTAAAGGGACTTAGTAACATTGTCCAAATCCTCAAAATAAAATTCTAATTCTAACGGTTCCCTTATACCTTGTTGTATTCATATTAACAATAAAATCATGGGACAGGTTTCGGTTTTTCAAATTTTCCTTTCGTTACAAAGATATGTATGATTGAAGTATTCAGATAAGAAAAACTCCGGGCGAGTTTTTCTTCCGTGTACAAAGTGAGTGCAGTGAGTTACTGAATATCACTTTGCATTTTCGCTCATTACTTGGCCATACAATGTCCATTTGACTTTCAATACAATTTTCACACAATACCCTTTGGATATATGAGATAACAACAATATACATTGCATCAACCATTCATCACTTTTTGCACATGTCAACAAAGTTACTAGATCCCTTTAAGTAAAGTCTCATGTAAACGCACATTATGAGTAACAGCATTACAAATCAAATGGAAAATTTAGAAAATGTATCAAATATAACTTGTTTTTCTTTCATAGACCCAGTTCCAACATTTCACTTCTTGATAAATTTGTATAAATGCAATGGTGGATTTTTACTGACGCATGTATACAACTATTCCTTTAAAACCCATGGGGAATTACATATTCAGACACAAGAACATTTGTATTGATGTCATAGATAAAAACCTAGTTTATGGCCAAACTTCTTGACGAGCTAGGAGATGTTTTCCTCACACGTAAATCTATATGAAAAAGGTGTGTTCTTTTTTTGTTGAAGTTCTGACTAGTAGAACAATGGCACAACAAGGTAGCTAAATTTAGAGTTCCATCTATGAAAATGAAGATGATCATTCACAACCTTTGATTTCTTTTTGTGAATACTAGTAATAGGATTTATTGTTATTTTGAAGTGATCACTATGACTGATGAGTGATTAATCATTGATGGTGGGGAGGACGATGGATGATGACATGATGATTGAGACGATGACGTCGATGATGATGTCGATGATCGTGAGGATGATGACGTGATTATCGTTACGATGACGGTGGTGATGATGATAATGGTGACATGATGATATTGACGATCATGGTGGTAATCATGACGATGGCGAAGATGATCGTGACGATGATGATGTCGATGATGACGTGATTATCTTTACGATGACGGTGGTGATGATGATGATGATGTTGATGGTGATGATGGTGATGTTGATGATGCACGATGATGATGCATGCTGATACTTGATAATAATGAAGATGAAGATGTTGACAATGTTGATCGTGATGGTGACGATGCCAGTAACGATGTTGATGATAATGATAATGATGTTGTGATAATGATGTTGTTGATGATGGTTATGACAATTAAATGTATGGCAAAAATAAAATTAGAGATTATAGTTCCAAGTAACCAATTTCACTGACATACAACAGAGTAATTTGAACCCCGGTTCAAAAAATATATTATATAAATTATATAAAACAAATAATGAGCTTTAAAGGGATAGTTGAGTTCTGGTAAGGAGAGTCCAGTTTTGGTGAAACTGAATTTTAGTAACCAAAACCTGCATCATTACATTACAAACTAATAGTTATAACTAGAAAGGAACACAAAATTACAAATGACGTAGTAAAGATCATGTTATCATTAAAAAAGAGCCGTTAAAACGTAAGAGGGCGTTCTTTAAACACTCATTGGTTTCAACCATTTTGAATAAAATATTGTGCATGTGATGTTTTGTTGAAATAGTGATCAGAGAGAGAAATAACCGTCAACTATTTAAATACCTATTTTGTAACTTTTTGAAAAGAGGAAGCATTTTTTTGAATTTTTAACGGCTGGTTCAAAATTCTCTAATAAACCTGGGGCCCCAGCTTTATTACAAATTGTTATATTTATGGATAGTTCAGCCGTCTCTGAACCGATTTTGATCAAACAAAGATGATTTTATTATTCAAATATTATGCTCTTTCAAATTTTACATTCAGTTTTTCATTACCTCACACAAAAATAAGTAGTCTAGCGCCCTCTCTACCAAAACTCAACTATCCCTTTAACAATTGAAATTTACACCAAATGATTATGAATATCTACCCCTCTGATCCTGAAAAATAGGAAGAACAATCTTCTGGAATGGTTTTGTAAGAAAGTTCACTATTACAAAACGAAGTCTTATGTATTTCTTTGAAACAAGATGTTACGTAATAGGGTGGCAAATAACCACAACATATGGTTCATAATTTAGCACATGTACTCTTTCAAATGATACCTCACTTACGCACCTTCTAATGATTTTGTACATTTTTGTAGGTAACTGAAATACAAATTCCACTCTGTAACTGAATTGCTCAGCAGTATGTAGTACTATACCTAGACATTATGAGTATAAGTATTGCTCACATGCGTGAGAAGCCTTTGTAATGCATTGAACGTTACTATTGCAATCCCAGTGAAGACATTATTTGTATTTTCACTTTTTTCTTGTTCAAGTCATGTTCGATGATAACAACATACACAATAATACGTATGTGGGGCAATATAAAGCCGTTTATTCCGGGGGTTACGCTCCCGAAAGTAAAATCAGGTGCGTGTTCGTTCATGGCCAACTGCATGCAGAGCAGCGCAGTACATCGACGCAGTGCAAGATAGCGTGGTATCCCCCGGTTCGAAATGATCGCAAATCGACCATGTCAATTATCTGCCGAAGTCTCGTATGCATCGCCTAGTATTTTGCTAGTTCCTGACCGGATTAAAAAACAACATTAGCAGAAAGTATGATATTCTGCTAGAACAATATCTATGAAAAGTAGTAAGTAATTAATATATTGGATACACGCAGAATGAAAAGTGTTTTTTAATGAAAGAAATGACTTTTCAAACTTATTTTTTTTCACAAGTTTTTGTTCCTTTTTTTACACATTTTAAAACATCAATTTCTACTAGTTGAATACCATATTACAATTCTTATAGTTTAAGCTTACAATTTATGGCAAATTCATGGTCGGAAAATTAATTCTGAGCACACAGGGAGAAGGAGAACTGAGCCATGTCGTAGCTCATAATATGCAAGCGGCGCAAAAATCCATGCATACGACTTGAATACAAACAAGCGATTCAGTACGACTTGCTTTCGGAAGGAAGTTTGTCGCATTTCTCCACTGCTTTTGACGTGGCCACACCCCATGGTTCACCAACATTTCACCCACCCCATGAGTTCTGCCTTGCAGTCCTCTTTTTACAATGTGTACGTATCTTACAGTGGAGGAGAGGGACTCAATATTGATTGTAACGCTGAATTTCATTTATAAAATCCACTGCCAAAGGTCCATGGCACTCAAAATTTGAAGTAAGAGAGATCGATTACCGGCCACCTTGTGATTATTTAATCATAGTATAATCTTGAGTTTGCAGTGCTTGTGTATATAGAAGTACGCGGTGCATATATACTGAACCACTTGGTCTTGGCTACTTACCACTTCAACTCAAAGAAGATATTCCAAATCCTTGTCTTGAGAGTCAAAGTAAATTTCCCTGTCCTATACAGATTAATATTAATCAGCCGATATCAATATCAAAAAATTAAAATCGCTACACATGAAACAACAAAATTGTCCTTAATGTTTCCTGCAGCTGCAGCTGCAGCTAAGTTCCGGGTTGTATGATGTAGGATCTTTGATGTAATTCACCGGCTGCGTCGCTTTTAATACGTTGTTCTGCATTGCCGTTGAGTATACATAGCGCTGTATGATATTGTGATTATTATAACACTGAATAAATTATAATATATTTGCGTAGGCTGGAACCAAAGATTAGAACCAATCAGCGTAACCGCTCGCGTGTAATACACTTCCGCCATTTTAGCCGAAAGTCCCGAAAAAAGCACTGGTAAGCCAAGACTAGCGCTGCTATGCATCAAACTTTGCTACTCTGCGATATCGATCTAGCTAAGACAAGTGTCCAAGGGCGAGGGGCAGGGGCGGATCTAGCTTTTTGCTAAGGGGGGGGGGGGTGTGACCAATGACGATGCGGAGCATCGTCCACTAGCCACGAAGCGGCGAAGTCCGAGCCGCGTAGCGGGGAGGCGATTTTTTTTTGTGGCTATTTTGAACCCCCGTAAGTGATGTCTTTTTGCTAAGGGGGGGTTTGACCCAATGACGAAGCATCGTCCACGAGCCGCGAAGCGGCGATTTTTTTTTGCTATTTTGAACCCCCGTAAGTGATGTTTTCCACATCACATTTTCACTTGGCAGCCCAAGGGGGGGGGGGGGGGTTAAACCCATGATGGCGTTTTTCTCCCCCCCCCCCCCCCCGTAGATCCGCGCCTGAGGGGGGCGAGGGTGACCATTAATTAGTGGCTGCTCTCGATGCGGACTACGACCACGACGTAGATACAAGACACTCACAGTCATCATGGTGTGTGAAACTACGATTTTATTGAGAAAATGGCTAGGATTTTGATGCATAAATGGTATTGCATACGGGAGGCGCTAGTCGCATGTATACAGCAGGCGCTAGTCTTGGCTTACCAGCGCGCTTTTCGGGACTTTCGGCTAAAATGGCGGAAGTACAGTGTAAAAACATTGCGGCGCTCGGCCCAATCCCCGGGGGGGGGGGGGGGGGGGGGGTCTGTCCTCATTGAAAGGGGGGTATCATGCGTGACCAAGAAAACGAGTAATTAGGGTGGTTTTTCACGATCAGGCGAGATACTCGAGTATCTCGTTTAGGGTCTCAAAATCAGGAAATAGGGTATCTATTTTAGGCTGATGAATTACTCGTTTAGGGTCCCAAAAACTCAGCTTACTTGCTTAGGGTATCAAAAATACTTGCTTAGGGGTTTACACAAAATTGATTACTTGCTTAGGGTATCAAATTACCGATAATCATACTTGCTTAGGGTGTATTTTTTGCACCACGCAAATACTCGTTTAGGGTGCTTTTGGCAAGTCCTTGGTCACGCATGATACCCCCCTTTCTATGAGGACAGACCCCCCCCCCCCCCGGGGCCCAATCATAGGTACCAGCGACATTTACCATGGTAATACGCATCATTGGCCTTAACTGTATATAGCGCCAGCGCTTGTGCTGTACGACCAACTATAGAAAACCCAAAAGTTGCTCTTTTGTGTGCACGATATTTTCGTGAAATATATTATATATGACACGATACTTACCATCTACTATTGTTGTAATTTTCTAAGACATACTGTATCAATTGACATTTAGCTCGATTTTATATTTAATCATTAAATATAAATGAGACGATGAGTAAAGAGAAATGCTTTATCGTGTTTTTTTTTAGTTGTTTGAATCCAGTTCGTGCTCATGTTCTGCTAATTGTAGAAATCTTGGCAGACATATTGTATGAATTTAAACTTTTAATGTCACATTTAATAATTAGATACAAGTGTTCCAATTAATTATATTTATGTATAGAATAAAATAAAAGATGTACATACACTGTTGGTCATGATGTTGGAATATTTTTTTAAAGTTCCAACTTCATTCTTTTTCTCTATTTTTTTGCGCCTAATGAACCATTTTAAACTAAAAAATAATGATTGTATAATGTTTCCAAACTACCAATGTACAAGATGTAGCGAGGTAGAATCTAGGCCCTTTTGGAAGTAAAGAGGTAGCAGTGTTAAGACCTTTTGGTAATAATATATATACTTTTGCCCCTTTTTCCCACGATTGAGAGAAATACTGTTTCCTGTAAGTAATTAAGAATACAGGGGAAAACATATGCCGATAAAGGGGATTAGGCCTACCCAAGGAGACTTTAGAATAATTAAGCTTTTTATTTAGCACCAGGGGTCACTGCCAGCCAGGGATTAATATTATGTTATGAGAAAGGGTGACTTTTCTCCCTACACAATTAGGGCTGGCTACGTTATGTTTACACTGGTATTAACCAACAGCTTGCTTGGGGGAAGACAGGATGCATACTTTATTTGACTTTTGATTTTGGCTCTTTCTGGTAAATTAGGGGGGAAGTTATATAATAAGACCCAAGTCACCTTTTTGGGTGTGGCTAAAACCAAGAGTTGACCAATTAGAATAAGTAATATTTTGGTCAGTCCAACCCACCCTTGTTTTAACCAATAATGTTTTGTTCCTAAATAATGACTGGTAGAATATTATCCCCATAGACTTATGTAGTTAAGGGCCCATATAAAAGGTAATGTAATAGGAAATTTATGATGAGTTACACGAATAGCATAGGAGTAGAAAGGTAGTCAAGAGCAGTTAGCTCTCATCCCACCCCTGTTTCCCCGTCACCTACCATCCTCATCAACTAACAATTAATTGGAGTTAAAAAGTGGATCTGGACATTTCTTTGGAGCAACGGGAGCTAAATTGCAAGAAGAACTTTGCGCCAAGGATAATATATTTAAAGCTGCCAATTCAAGGAGTGAACTGTTGCCGAAGAGCAAACCATTATTGCTCACGGCTCCCCAGCTCATTTCAGCAACAACCTGGTTGCCACAGTTGTGCCAAGGAGCTCCAGGCCGTTCCGGCGTTTTCCCGTCCCGAAGTTGCCCAGCCCGTAACCAGCCCCGTCCCGACGTCGAGCCGAGCCCAAAGTCGTACCCGTCCCCGAGTCGTCGTACCCGTCCCCGAGTCGTCGCACCCGTCCAGTCCTCGAGCCGTTGCGCCATCCCAGCTCATCGACCCTACAAGCGCGTCGGAGTCCGCGACCGAAATATATATTAAGCTAAGTGGCCACCATATACTAATTTCATTTCCCTAACATATCCCTTCCCTTCCCCCTAAGACCTTGGTATAAGCATTTTTAGTAATAAATTAAGTAGGTAATATAATAATTTGATCCTTAACTTCAAGGAACGTCTTGCTATAATATTTATTGCAACTGGTTGATTTAGATTGATATTTAAGTCTGCTAATTAGATAAGTTTGCTTTAGTTGAAATTGATTGAATGGGATTTGTAATCCCGACATGTATAATATCGTTAAATAAATATTTGCCAAGTGACATTTTAATTTAAATCGTGTCCAAGCACTTTATTTCTGGATTTGTTTGTTTGTATTTTATATTTTGATAATATAAAATTAACGGTGGTTTAATTGAACTAACCCCTCCCCCGAGTGGAAGTCACTTGAGCTAACGGACCATTATAAAAACCTGATTCCATTCGGAGCCCGAATCTGCTACTTGATATAGTAGAAGACGGCGTGGTGTGGGGGTCAGACGGAACTCATGACCTTAGCGTTATCAGCACCAGTTTAGTAGGGTTTTGGTTTTAATTCGTTAAAAAGCTGTAACGCACCCCAAAATTAGTAAAAGAGATACAGGTTTGATTTTCAGTCCCTGTCAGTAAAAAGTGCTTGTACGACTGTAGTTTAAGATTCATTAAGTTGATCATTGTAGTATTGTACATTTTTTGTTGTTGCTTTGTTTGCCACTCATTTGGTAGACAATTAGTTTGGTGCACAACTGATTTGTAGGAATACATGCCGGAATGAGGATGTTGCTGTCCTTTGCGTTTGTTTTGATGGTGTTGTCAGCTCCTGGCCCATGTGTTGATTGTGATTCCCAGGTTGAATTTCCAGGTGTCAAATCAAAGGCAGTCAATTGTGTGAGTGATTTGGGGAGTGTAATTAGAAAGTTTATGTATAACATTTCATGTTATTTATACTATAGGGAAAGGATTAGATTTAAGAAATGTTAGGTTTCGGTGATTGACCCCTGTTGGATATGGACTTGACTTTGACTTGTGTCTATGTTTCATGTTCTGGACCTCTTTCTGGCAGAATGTTTGTAATTCAATAGTTTTCTTTGGCTTTAGTCTGTTTTCATGCGTATGTGTGGTGCATGTTTTATGTGCTCAGTTGATGTATTATGTTTTATGTTGAGGACTTGTGTTTAAAGGAGGAAGCGCTTTATGGGCTGCCTCACCAAAAATGGTAAGGTGAGACGCACCTGATCGGTGGTCTCTAAGATGCCTGTGCCCTGCCTTTGGACTGAAACAAGTTTGATTGCTAAAATTTAAAAGTAGAAGTAAGGTAGTAATTAGGTACTTCAGTAATGTTATTCCGCCGCCTCTCTAATAGAGGAGGACATGCCATAGAGTATTGTCGTAAAGGGTTTGGCGCATTCAGTAAGTGTGACCTATTATTTTAAAGTAGGATGACTGACATAAATTTACTAAAAACTATTGAGAGTTACCCCCCTAGTTTTTACGTAGTCAGTTATTGATAAAATGTATGTTCGTGTTGTGAAATGTATTTCTTTGTTTGTAATTGTTCGGTTGGTGTGATTGTGGATGCGCCAATGAATTCATGCGAATTGTAATTATGATGCTAGGGAAAGTGTTTCGGAGCAGTGAGTCGAGGCACAATTTTTTTTGGTTTAATTTTTGTTAGTTTGAGTGAGAATTAGGGAATAGTAACGTAATTGAAGTTTAGTGGGATAATGTATGTTGTAATAGTAGTTTGGGGTTTATTGAATATAGACCTAGGTAAATAGTTAAAGCTAAGGATGATCAAGTACATGATATCCTTGAGCCAGACATTTTAAAGTGATGTATATAATATGTGGGTAGGTAGGCATACGTGTACATGTATGATATTGGTTGATGATGTTAATTAATAATTATGAAAGAGAGAGGTGAAGATGTTTTATTTTTTTTAATAGTTTTAGTTGAGATTGAGTTGGAAGTCGGGATACTGATGTGGATGCCAGAATCCAAGAAAGATTCTAGGCGCCCACTATCGTTGTAATTTTGGTGAGATTATGTTGAAATGTGGTTGCTCGTTTGTAGAATGTTGAGTAAGGATGTACTTGGGCATGGAAGATGTTTCCATATGTTTCCTGGCATTTGTTTGTTTAGTTTGTTAACCTGAAGGTTACAGCTCGTTATTTTATTTTCATCTGTGTATGTTTCTATGCAGATCAGTTGTGCAAACTTGATAGGTTGCAAATTTACTTAAGTTGTCTTTGTATTGGTTGCTTGATGTTGAAGATGGGTTAGGAAAATGCGCACATATTAAACAGAATATGTTGGTGACATTTAATTAAATATAGGATGCGATGTTGCTTTAATTATTATTATTGGTACAAGTGCTAATTACTTGTATTTTGTTGAAGAGTGGATGAATACTCCACCCTCAGTTGTTTGATATGGTTTGTGGATTATTAAGTCCCATAAACGCATTAATTGCACCATATTATCATATTGTTACAATGTGCACATGAAGTGACACATCTTTTATCTCTGTTTTCTTTGTGAGGAAAACATAACCATTATTGTTTTGTTTGAGGTTAAAGAATATCACTTTAATTTTATCTATAGAGGTTGAGATGTTTTGGTTTGATTAGTTTTATTTGAGACATTAGATGGGTTGGTAGGGAAGAGATAGTAAAATAAATGTAGTTCTTACTATATATTTTGTATCTTTGCATTTAGATACAGTCATGACTGATATTATGATATATTGTACTTTGACACAATATCGCTTGATTTAATTTTGTTTAGGAATCTGAGGATATACCGACGTGATATTATTTTTTGTAATTATTTGCATATAGGCGTGCAGTTGATTTATTTTAAGGTTTGGATGATTTATGATATACTTTAGTTTCGTTAGTGGTCAGATATCGATAAGGAAAATCTTGAATTTAGCTTGATTTTTCCTTCAAAAACTTTATGATAAGCTGGTTGAGGTAGTTTGAAACGGTTTATTTTTGTACTGATATTTTGGACAGATGACCAATTGGTCAACACATTATTCACAGTTGAATATGTTTATGATGGAATCCACTTCGTATTGAATCTTATGTTGTCATAGTGATTAATTTAGTTTTGGACGGTCATTTTCAGAGGTAGATTTATAGATGGAGTTTAGTCGCCTTTTTGTTCTGTAGTAAGCTATGACTTGTGTACATAGAATACTTTGGTCATTAAGTATAATTATGCCATATGCTATTGCCTTCATACATGTATATCTTATATGAGCGCAGTAAGCATCAATTGAGTTTGGTTTTAGTAGTAAGGAAGATGTCATTTGGCAAAACCCCATTTGTTTAGAAGAGGCAGTTGTAGTTATTATTAATTTTGCGTTGTGTTGTGTAATATATTATATTTTTGGGAATGGCGAGGTCACCATTCAGTGGCGGAGGGGAAGATGTAGCGAGGTAGAATCTAGGCCCTTTTGGAAGTAAAGAGGTAGCAGTGTTAAGACCTTTTGGTAATAATATATATACTTTTGCCCCTTTTTCCCACGATTGAGAGAAATACTGTTTCCTGTAAGTAATTAAGAATACAGGGGAAAACATATGCCGATAAAGGGGATTAGGCCTACCCAAGGAGACTTTAGAATAATTAAGCTTTTTATTTAGCACCAGGGGTCACTGCCAGCCAGGGATTAATATTATGTTATGAGAAAGGGTGACTTTTCTCCCTACACAATTAGGGCTGGCTACGTTATGTTTACACTGGTATTAACCAACAGCTTGCTTGGGGGAAGACAGGATGCATACTTTATTTGACTTTTGATTTTGGCTCTTTCTGGTAAATTAGGGGGGAAGTTATATAATAAGACCCAAGTCACCTTTTTGGGTGTGGCTAAAACCAAGAGTTGACCAATTAGAATAAGTAATATTTTGGTCAGTCCAACCCACCCTTGTTTTAACCAATAATGTTTTGTTCCTAAATAATGACTGGTAGAATATTATCCCCATAGACTTATGTAGTTAAGGGCCCATATAAAAGGTAATGTAATAGGAAATTTATGATGAGTTACACGAATAGCATAGGAGTAGAAAGGTAGTCAAGAGCAGTTAGCTCTCATCCCACCCCTGTTTCCCCGTCACCTACCATCCTCATCAACTAACAATTAATTGGAGTTAAAAAGTGGATCTGGACATTTCTTTGGAGCAACGGGAGCTAAATTGCAAGAAGAACTTTGCGCCAAGGATAATATATTTAAAGCTGCCAATTCAAGGAGTGAACTGTTGCCGAAGAGCAAACCATTATTGCTCACGGCTCCCCAGCTCATTTCAGCAACAACCTGGTTGCCACAGTTGTGCCAAGGAGCTCCAGGCCGTTCCGGCGTTTTCCCGTCCCGAAGTTGCCCAGCCCGTAACCAGCCCCGTCCCGACGTCGAGCCGAGCCCAAAGTCGTACCCGTCCCCGAGTCGTCGTACCCGTCCCCGAGTCGTCGCACCCGTCCAGTCCTCGAGCCGTTGCGCCATCCCAGCTCATCGACCCTACAAGCGCGTCGGAGTCCGCGACCGAAATATATATTAAGCTAAGTGGCCACCATATACTAATTTCATTTCCCTAACATATCCCTTCCCTTCCCCCTAAGACCTTGGTATAAGCATTTTTAGTAATAAATTAAGTAGGTAATATAATAATTTGATCCTTAACTTCAAGGAACGTCTTGCTATAATATTTATTGCAACTGGTTGATTTAGATTGATATTTAAGTCTGCTAATTAGATAAGTTTGCTTTAGTTGAAATTGATTGAATGGGATTTGTAATCCCGACATGTATAATATCGTTAAATAAATATTTGCCAAGTGACATTTTAATTTAAATCGTGTCCAAGCACTTTATTTCTGGATTTGTTTGTTTGTATTTTATATTTTGATAATATAAAATTAACGGTGGTTTAATTGAACTAACCCCTCCCCCGAGTGGAAGTCACTTGAGCTAACGGACCATTATAAAAACCTGATTCCATTCGGAGCCCGAATCTGCTACTTGATATAGTAGAAGACGGCGTGGTGTGGGGGTCAGAAATACATGGTTGCATGAATTTGCATAAATTAATTTAGCCTTTTGTTTTGAGCTTTGAAAGGCAGGACCTTTGATATTCGGCCCCTTTCCCTCTACAAAGCGTATGTCCAACAAGTCATCGTTATGGGTCATTTCTCAGAGTTGACTGTACAATTTTCAACCAAAATTGGCACAGAGGCTCTCTAGTCATACTCCGTCCAACGCCATTGGCTACACACCAAACGATGCTTGTGCTCCACCAGGAAGGGGTGTCAACAAGCAATGTCCACTATTTTGTTGGAAATCGCAGGTTCCTGTCTGTAAACTCCTCAGACGTCATCGAGAGGAGGATCAATTAAAGCTACGGGAATCTCTAGGACGCCCACGATTAACCACCAGGATAAATGATCGTAAATTGCTTAACTTGTACCGTAGAAACCGGAAATGCCAAAGAGGAATCCTTCGCCGTCTATGAAGAAGTCACTATGGCATCAACGCCTTTCGCCAAAATATGGTTGGTATATATACTTATATATACTTATGCCTATTGGTTTCCTCGTTCATTCTGATTAGTAAATTATTATTACCCCAATCTTTGTAAATATGTTTTATTTTCCCCTGTTTAAATAACTTGTTTGTAATTAATATTTTGTATTATTTTATGTATTTCTGTATTCCTTTGTCTCACGGCCCTGCTGAAAAACAGCTTGTAGCTGAAAGCGGGCATTTTATTATTGTATATACCGTGATTAAATAAAATAAACAAACAAACAAACAAACATCAGAGATCGCTCTAAATGGTCACCGAGCAAGACAAACTACCAAGTGTCCACCCCAAACCATGCAATCGAGATATGCCGGACGTCCCTGGACTAGGGAGCCCAGAAAATTTCCGCCAGAAAATATTGGGGGGGCGAACATATCATTTCGCCCCCCCACCCCCCCCCCCCCCCCCCCCAATAATTCCGAAAATGAGGAATAAAAAAATCGAGTGATATAATGCCAAAGAGGGGAAAGACACATTTATCAATAATTAATCCTTAAAATAGCCGTGTGTTTTTTTTTGGAAAAGGACTGTATCTCTTTTTTGCCGCGCGCTTCGCGCACATACAGTTTCTCATATTGCAAGTTTCATTTTGGTTGCGGGAACTCACCTTTCGAAATGTATTGGGCAGTGTAATATCTCAAACACACACCTCAAACACAGTTTATTAAACCCTCATCATTCTATAAATAGCACACCGTCACAGAAAATGAAATAATCTGAAATATATCTTTCAGTAAATTCGGTCCATATGCGTTGAATACAAATCAAATTGAAATATCATGTCCACCCACATTTGAAAGTGCAGGAGATTGTCCCCCTCCCTTTGTCAGTTATGTATGTTTGGTTCCATACTTATATACTTCATATTACGTATATTACGTATAAATTTATGTCTCAGGTGTGCACCAAATCGCACAATTTCACGCCCAAAAATACAAAAACTCCCAACTGTGGGAGGGGGACCCACACCCTCCCCCGCTCGGTCGCTTCGCTTCCTCGCAATGTCTCCCCTCCTCTTTGAGAAGTTGTTGACGCCCTTGCTTAGTTTCATGGGAGCCCAATGCCCTAGACTATATCGATGGCTCTATATAGTAAAACAGGATCACGTGGATCCATCTCGTGCAAGGCTCAATCATTTCCTCGCTATGCCCTTAAAAAATAAGTTACGAGTAGGTTCACTATTTTATACAATTTTTAAATGCCATGAGAGTTGCAAATGTCTGAAATCTAAAATCTTCCGCCCCCTGGACCCCCATTATTGTCCACAAATGTGGAAGCCCCCCAAAGTCAGGACTTCGAGCCATCAAGACACTTTCAATGAGCGCATTATAACAACTTGTTTTAAAGGGACGTGTACACATTCTAGGAGATGATCATTCTAAGCTTGGATTAGATAAGGGTCGCTAAAGAAGAATTGGACAATATAAAAAAACGAATGATATGAAGTGCAACATGTGTAAACTTCAAAAGTTCAAATTGAAATAGTTGAGTATTACATAAATGTAAACATTACATACCCTCGAGAAAAAGGTCTCATGAAACGATCAAAAAGATTGTACATTTTCAATTGTACCATTGAAAGTTCTCGATTATGATCTTGTTTAGCGTTATGTGTCATTAAGTTGTTTGCAAAGCGAACTGTATAATTATAACAGAGCTACATTGACATAGTACATTTTCACTGACACAGTTTGCACAATTATTTAGAACTCAGTTATAAAAATAATCGTTACTCAACCATACAACATGACAACTGAAAGGAAGTAATACCCATCCATTCAAAACGAAATTATATCTCCTTGTGATTTGAATGTCCAATTCTAGCGAAAAATGCCTGCATGTGGGTCGACTTTCCGTGCTTCTACAATAATAAAACAAATATTGATATGAAAAATCTATCTACGCGTTGATAACTACTGGAACCTTTCAAATAACTAGCCCCACCCCCACACCAAATAATAGCCACTACTACAATGTCTCTCTTATTACTATGTTTGTCTAGTTCGGTGGTTGTAATTATACAATGAGTATATCTGCACATATCAATATCACTAACAAACAAATTAAAATTCGAAATTAAACATGGTACGTTAAAGCTTTATACGTGACTTCTAATGACAAGGAGAATTTATATTTATACAGCTGCTCAGAATGTGTAAATTCCTATTGAACTAGAATGTCTAAAATAAACTACTCACCCACAGCTGCAATGAACGGACGTTACACCCGTGCAGGAAACACAAAATGTTGTTTGTATATATGGAGGATACACCTTCAGTAAATCGTTGCTATCCGAGTTTTTGCAAGATGTGATGAGATTTCCATCAACGGATTGGTATATATATATATATATATAGAGCCTACATCAATCATACTTGTTACTCTGCCACAATGACTGTACATTTAATTACAATCGTTACGTTTGTAAATCATTTAATTAGCCCTCTGACAAACGATGGATCAAAATGAAACTGAACCTAATCTTCAGGTTTATAGACGGGTTTCGTATGTCAGCCATAATTGATTATACTACAGCGGGCAATTACTTTTTAATTAATGTTCATTTTGAACAATTCTCTTGCTTTAAATCAGTGGGGATTAACCACAATTCAGCGACAGTCAGTGTAGTGTAATTATTGATTTAAGTCCAGTCCGATTTCGAAAGTACTAAACATTATTGCGAATCTATAATTAATTAGAAGGAAACATATGCAAACATGTCATCTATATTTAATATTACTTTATCTAGTATAATTATGATAAATGTCGTTCATATTTTACTGGACAAATAATAAAAAAAAATATATAGGTACTTACAATTAGACTATTAGCTTATAGTACTCTTTGCTTTCGAAATCGTATCATAAAAGTATTATAAATCATGACCAAGAATATATAGCCTTTTAAATTATCTAGATGTCATAGGTATTTGTGTGGGTTTGGTTTTGGGGACATTGGCCCATTTGGCAGAGTCTCGAGGTCCTTACAAGACTGACTGTTTTCTTTTTGTTTCGAAGCATACATAATAATTCATCATGACCAGAAAGCATTACTGCAAGACAATTGATTTAACTTGTTAAAATCACTCGATATGATCTGAAAACGTGTTGATGTGCGTTTGGGAGTATAACTATATGCCCGATTTCCACATGTCTAACAGCAATTATTGTACTACAGTAAATCACAGCACTATTTTGTGTAACTCTATTTTGAAATCGGAATAGTAATTAATCAATACCAGGAGCTAAAGGTAACTTATGATGTGTTTCACTTCTTAAAATATCTCGATATGTTATTTACGAGTGTAAGTGTGTAAGCAAGGAAAACGAAATAGTCTTGAACAATCATCCTCAGAATACAATAGTCCTTCAGAACTAACATTAAAGGGATCTAGTAACTTTGTTGGCATGTGCAAAAAGTGATGAATGGTTGATAACATGTGCATCCTCTTGTCGATTTGATATGTTATGTTATGTTATGATATGATATGATATGATATGTTATGATATGATATGATATGATTATGTTATGATATGATATGATATGTTATGATATGATATGTTATGTTATGTTATGATATGATATGTTATGTGTAAGCAAACATGCAAAGCGATACTCTCTCATTGAACCGAACTCTGTAATAGTAAATTAACGAAAGTGGAATTAAACATGTTAAATAATAATGATATATGCATTATGTTCAATAGTGTTTTAAATATAATTCTGAAACACAATACACATCCACACACGCAAACAAATTCGGATGATTTAAACAAAAATATGCTAATAAAATCAATTCAAGATATAAATTTTTGTTTATTTCGATTAAAATCCTTAAAAAGACAGTATGATAGGCAGTTATGCAGATAATATAAAATATTCAGCATAATTACATTATGTCCTCGGTTCCCTAACATTAAAAAAGTAGTTAAAGGGGTAGTACAGTTTTGGTAAGGCTGAACTTAAATAATTTGCATATTTATGGTAATGTATGCATATAAAGTCATACAATTTATATTTTTACCCATAAATCATATATTCTTCATAATTAAACATTGGTTTTCACTACATAATTATGTTCTTTGGACCATTTGGAATAATAATACAACACACAATTTGGAAGAGCCAGGTTCTTCCTTATGTTTGTTATTGTTTTTATAATTTCTTATGTATTTCTTTGGGTTTTTTTTATTTATGCATTTTATTGTTTTTGTTTTTTCATTTTATTTCTAAATATACTTCAACAGTTTTGAACACCAAAACAAACACCTAAAATGTAAACAAGACCAAATAACCAATGATATATCTCTTTTTACGAAAACTGATATTTCCATATGTTTTGTACACAAACCACGAAACTGAGCAATTTTCGGGCTCATATGCATAGACAAAAGGTCACGTGACTTCATAACGGTTTCAAAAGATGTGCAAGACCCAAAAGAAAAAAGTCACCAAGCAGCGGGGCGTCATCTTTACGCGTTCCGGAGCTATACACAATAATACCCCCCCCCCCGGCCTTATTAGGGTTATGCATCAAGACAAAGGGTCCAGTCATATGTAACCGGTCACCAGTAAGAATTTTAATGTAACTGGTGACCGGTTATCGCTGGTTATACAATGTAAATGTAACTGGTGACCGGTTATACAATGACCGTAATAACAGAGACATTTTGTATCGATGCTTTTGCAGAGGGATTATCACTGAAAATAAGACAAAGGTGCTAATCATAATATCACAGGTGCGACATGGTTTAAATAGTTAGTGGAAGTTGCTAATCATATATCACAGGTGCGACATGGTTTAAATAGTTAGTGCAAGTTGCTAATCATATATCACAGGTGTGACATGGTTTAAATAGTTAGTGGAAGTTCCTGTCTTTTGAGCCTGGCCAGAATTTTGGCCATTGATGAGAATTCGGGCCGTAGTGTTTATATTAACTTGACATGGTAGAAATGAAGAGCTTAATTCCAAAATGCGCGGAATCAATTTGTTCAACTCTCGAGGAAAGCAGGTTTCTTTGTCCAACTTTGTACACAAGCGTATGTGAAAAGGAAATTAGATCATTCGATATTTTTATTTTTTTATTGTGTATTGTGTCTTAAAATGTTGATTTCCGGATAGATAATGTACGTAGCTTATTAATGTACTGATATCGTTTAACTCAATTTAAATGAAAAGTGAATTTAGCGCCTTTTGGAACTATATAAGCTCTCCAAATGTGTATCAAATACGGATCACTTATAATATTAGGCGACAAATTATTACAAAATTATGATGAAACTTACATTGTACTCAAAAGTGCTTGAAATTGATGCTGACACACAATGCACCAATAAAATGAAAAATTTCGGAAAATGTAAACACAAACAGGCAGCTAAAATCAATTCATGTAACACATTTATTTATTTCGATACAAGTCATATATTATAACAGTATGAAATACATAAATAACACAAAGAAAGAAGAGGGAATATATAGCATTACAAAATAAGTGAATTAATGGAATGAATTTGAAAAATGGATATGAAATCGTTAGTTCCTGCCCTGACAGTCCCCATTAGGCATTTGTACAAACGAATTCAAATAATTACCAATGCGAGAATAACAATAACAAACCAACGTACAATGCTATTAGCATTAAAGGCATAATATGTAATATTTCCTGTATTAAACGTCTTTTAAATACGTCTAAGCGATTTATAGCAATGTATAGCAACCAATAACGAGTATTTGTCACTTATAATTCTGAACCACGAGTATGTGGGGCAGGCCTCTAATACTTTTAACAGTTTCCTTCATTAATCTGTTAATCAATGATTGAAAATGAGCAAAGAAAATAGGCTTCGCCGGAAATCGTACCTTCGGATTGCTAGACTGGTGCTCAACCATCGAGCCACAAAGACCCTTGAATGGGGGAGATTCCCGTCAAACCCTTTTCTTTGCTTATTTTCAATATGTTAAAGTATTTCTCGTCAGTTTCCTTTATGTTTGAACTGCAACTGTTAATCAGTTAACATAATGTCAATGTTTTAACCCGCTCCATAATGTAATGTGTAATTCACACACAGCCACCATGGTTAATATATGTAACACACAAATGTCCCATTCAAAATGGGGTAGTAATTTCATAAGACAGTTCTTGAGACTATTTCCGAAATTATGTTTCTAACTATGCATTTGTTGATACATGCAGACAAATAGTTATAGTATATTTACAATAAATTAACCAAGCTCAAGTTTTAAAGCTAAATGACAGTAATGGGGAAACGCAGCACACACACAAATGAAGTGTACGCTCTTAATTACCAACCATGTGAAAGAATATATTTTGACTAATATGGGATTATAAAAATCTGGCCAGGAAACCGCCTACCAATTTATATATTTTCAAAATTAGAAAACTATCAATGCATTTATAGATATCGCCAACGGTTGACGGGTTGTATTTTGATAGGCACGCTCGTGCGCTGCGTGTACAAATTATGGCAAAATAATGCGGCACGTGGTTTCGCACGCGAACGAGCGTATAGATGTGGCCAGCGTAGACGGGCTGAACTGGCGGTGAATTTAGGCCAAATGTCAACGGCTGGCATGAACGTTTTAACAGATGTTTCTGCATGAAACGGATATTTCCACACAAGCCTTTTGTTTACTATTTCAACAATGCTGATCAATTAGTTTGGTTATTAAAGATACTTTCTGTCACTTTTCCAATACTGTTATTTGGCTGTAATAATGTTTATATACATGAAGGCCCGAATTCTTATCAGTGGCTCAACTTTAGTCTAGGCTAAACATACATTAATAACAATACTCGGCAAAACCGTCACACACTTATGTTATTTCACTAGCCCATTGATGGTTGTCATTTTTCACTGGAGACATTCTAATTATTTATTTTCATTAATCAATCAATTCATCTAGCTCTGCATGAATAGGCATAAGGACAAATGGTCGCTGAACATTACACTGATATTAATTCGGTCACCAGTAATAATCAGCGTTTTCGCACGTACACATTTATAAACACGATTGGCTTTTCGCGTTTACAATTAAGTACGATTGGAGTTACGGACCATTCACACGGCGCGCTCTGGCACTATGGTTTGTTTGTACACGTATTACTAGAGTTTGAGGAAGACTTTCTTTCTGTAGCAGATGTAGGCTATAAGCAGCCATAATGTCATTGACCATGCTCCCAGGGCGATATACTCGGCGTGGTTCGCGACGAAAGGTGCCCAGGAAAACGGTAGGTATCCCGACAGGATGTCAGCTCCGACGTACAGAAGTATAGAATTCATCCCTACAAGGAATTAAACAGAGAGAAACCAATTGAAAACATTGAATGAGACGATACTCGTATGTCTAGGTATTTAAACGTTGGTCTAAGTCTGGTTAAAGCAGCAGCAAATGGATATATAATGCCAAATTGACCGAGACCTTATCCAATGTGATATACTCGGTGTGGTTCGCGACGAAGGGTGCCCAGGTGAACGGAAGGTATCCCGAGAGGATGTCAGCTCCGACGTACAACAGGATAGAATCCCTACAAGGATCATTCAACATAGAAACATACACAAAGAACGATAATGAATATGTTGCTGAAAGCTGCCAAATCTACTTAATATCGCCAATGTGCGCTGGGATGTGAGTATTTGTTTAGCATAGCTTTCAATCCTTTCAGGATTTTCGTCATAGTCAAAGTGACAGTTACTATTATGAAGATTATACGGGTAAGACAGCCTTTATATACAGTATATATAGCGAAATACATGTTAGTGTGTGATGTATACACGTTCAATAATGTCTCGAACATATCATGCTGGATTTTGTCTGGTGGGCGCGGTCGCTTCGGTCACAAAATTAGAACATGGTCGCAGGTGGGCAATTCCACGGTAACGGAAGGACATTCAGACGCAATTTTTTTAATTAAATCAAATAATTCCAGGATCCTGCTTATGATTCATCATTGTAAATTACATTTCTGAGACTCTTGGTGGGACACCTTTGATTTCCTATTTATTTATTTTTTTTTTACATTACGTTTATTAGATATGGACGCTAATGAGGCCGGTAACGGAAGGACGGCAAAATGGACATGGATTTTCAAGTTCTTTTATAGTTATGATCCAATCTTTGTGAAGTTAAGAGGACTATAATGTTATATTGGCTCATAGTCAATTCCCTAATGTTCTAAGAGTGTTAAAACACTTATTTGAAAAAAATATGTACATTGGTATAATAATTACAACAAGTTAATTGCTTCACTGTTCGGTAACGGAAGGACAGTAACGGAAGGACAGAGTTTTTCATTCAATAAAAATATACTTAGGGCTCTCGAAAGACTGAATTTTTAATCTGAACACATATTGTGATATTCAATTTGGTACCTTAAAACAGAAAAATACTAGAAAGGAATGCCAAAAATAAAGAAAATCTAGAAATAGGCACTGTGTAGTCCCATGTGTATAAGTTCATGTATAGTGTCTGTTTCTCCTATCAGGAGACGCCCAATATTTGTTTTAATCATGTAAGCTGAAAGATATCATTATGTGATCATGATTTATGAAAAAATAAACAAGATCAGAAATAATCCTCATTGTATTTTTCCACTTTTGGCTCATTTGGCGTGGAATTGCCCAGGTGTTTTAATAAAGACTGTCTCATGTTACGCCACATTTATGATGTCAAAGTTATGTCAAGGTTGTGTAGGAACATAGTTAGGAGACTGTTGTGCAATCGGGCCCAGGTGTGGATGTACATACCTGCATAGATCAATGGGGCCCCGTTCCAGAAGTGGGTGACATCAATGAGCAGATGGAACAAGGCTGTAACTAGGAAAGCACATCCTCCGGTCAGACATATGAAGGACACAGACCTAGTGGAAGGAAATCGGATGAGCGAAGAGAGTTTGTCTTTAGAGGAATTTCTGCTTCAACCTCCATCTTACTAGCAACTGAGCAAAGACTTATACATACACATGTGCAAGACGTTGTTAGATATAACATAATAATCATCACGGCCCATATTCATAAAAGCCCGCGTGCTTAGGTCTATGCTAAGTGCATTTAAAATGGATCAGTTTAGTGAGTAGAAACAGTTTTCCTTGTCCCAATATAGGATTAGCTGGTTGAACTTAGGTACATTAACCTGTGTTAAAGACACAGATACGTCATCAAAAATAGACTTAGCACGAAACAAAGCTAGCGGACTTTTATGAATATGGGCCTAGAAATCTTCCCCCTTCCGCTTCCCCCTTCCGCCAGGCATATAAAGGACACAGACCTGGTGAAAGGAAGCTGTGATTTATAACCTGATTAGCGATGAGCGTTCTGTCAGCAGGAGGGCGACATCTCGGCTCGGCCCTTGTTTGGCAAAGGGGTGTGTCTCGAGAAATAGGCAATTTTTCTATTGCATATTTGGGGGTTTTAAGGTCAAAATTTTCATTGGGCCAACTTTCAGAAGAGCTCGAGTTTTATTTTGTTGAGATATCAGGGGCCCTCTGCACCCAATTGCATAACTTTCGTGGTATTTTGTACGGCAAAAGGGTGTATCTACATAGATACACCCTGTCTGTGGAAATCTTGTTCGCGTGGGTAAGTCTCCGGTCAGGCATACGTAATTAATAAGTGGCGAGCTAAGAAAGCTTGTCGTAGATGGGATGTCAACCAATTGTCACCTTTTGTTCATAAATTGATCATCATCATATTTGAGTAACTACTGCAACCACCGAGTTTTACGTTCAAATGGCTTTGATTTTTCTACCATTGCAATATAATTTTGGACAACTTTTTCTCAAAGGCATACAAGTACGACCTTCTGTTTAAAATGGAATTAACACAAGACCCTACACATAATCGATATGTTACAGTCAGCTAGATTGTAACATCAAAGATATTTTTGTTGGATGATTTGAATGTTTACAAAACACTATATTAAATTAGAAAAAAAAAACATTTGGAAAACTTACCATAAATTCTTGTTCAGGGGGATCCAGCCGTCCGCCATGTGGCATTTAGTCAGCACAGCGGCACACGAGATCTAGGATATCAAGAAATGTTCGTACGAGTAGTAAATAAAGAATACGTTCTGTTAATGGAAAAATATTGAAAAACTAGTATAATTACAGCAATCTTGAATAATTAAGTCAACGCACAGACCTTAGGCGTTAATAATTCACTGAAGGAATTATTGACCCGCTATATCAGAATCCCATTTCGGCAGCTAAAATTTTACCGAAGTGGGCAATTTGGTTTTCTATTAAGTAGAACAATGTTTCGACAGGTTACAAAGAGTTTATCATTATAGTATCACTTTCAGTATTAAGATTATTATCATTAACGTTACACGTAATATCGTTAAGCTAACCACTTGGAAAAACTAAAACCGTAAAAACAGTACAAAGCTTACGAGATAACTCACCAGAACTAAACCCCAGATGACGAGACGAGTCATACGCCCTCTAGCGGTGTCAAAGAGGTGTAGGATTTTACCAGCCTGTTCATGTAATGAGGAAATTAACACATTAATATTACAATTTGTGGTTATACCATATAATATACAACAATAACTAGATATTCTTTACAACCATCCTGTATGTTTCATGACGAAACTTACAAACAATCAATATTGAATGTGGAACATACAAAGCATTAGGATTCTTTACAACCGAAGCAGTGGCTTGACAATGGGAGGGGGGCTTCAGGGCTTGTTAGCCGCCAACATTGTTATTCGGGGGGTTTGAATAGCTGAATTCTAATATACTAATCTAGTTGTGCATTTCGTCGCTGGGCAATTAAAAGGACAAATTGACGGTATCGATAGCAAAAAACGATACTTACTTTTTTGGAAGAAACAACATTTTGACATTTTGGGCAATAATATTTTTAAAATGCCAAATCCAGTAATCTTGTTTAGTGAAACAGTTATGTAGGCTATAAAGCAATCAAGTCGTTTAATTTGGCCTACGCTCAGTTCTTTTTAACGGAGATATTTACGCATTTCTGAATTTGCCCTTTTTACATGCACGATATCGCGTCGATATTGGGCATGAAAAAGGACAAAATGCGTATTGCCCTTTTACGCGCATTGATAATGCACAGGCAATGCGCGCAACTTGGCGCAATAATGGGCAGCTAAAAGGGCAAATCCCTTTTTGTCCTTCGTATTGCCCATATGATATATATTTTTGATTTTCTCAAAAAGTTGGGCACATATGGGAATTCTAAACATATCATCGGATAGGTTTTAAAGAACTCTATCTGAAAATAAAATAAAAACAAAATCGATATTCGACGATAATATCGGCCATTTTGCCCTTTTTATTGCCCAGCGACGATTTGTTTAGGTTTTGTATTTTTAGTTGCAGGAAAAAACAAACCTGGAGCCCGAAAGCACATAGAGCAATGGACGTGAAGGCACCGAGAATCCCCTCCGGGTCGTGAGAGATGGTTGTGTGGTAGATTTTATGAGCCGTGGGTGCTGGGATCATGTGGGCCTCGGTGAAGAACATGCGGTCGATGTAGCCGGCTGCTCCCCCGGTGCAGTTCATCAGCTCTCCGTTCTCCCCTACCAGAGGACCTCCTGGTCCTTGGTAGCCTCTAAATGATGATACAAATATGAGAACCATCGGATTTAGAACAAAGAATATCATGATAAGAGTTTCGGGGGATATTGAGCTGGTATAATATTGGCCTTAGTAAGCAACCTGTCGATGAAGCCGGCTGCTCCCCCGGTGCAGTTCGTCAGCTCTCCGTTCTCCCCTACCAGAGGACCTCCTGGTCCCTGGTACCCCCTGGAGGATCAACAAGTAAATTTAAAGGACCATCATATTTGGAATGAAGAATACCGTGATAGAGTTTGCATGATTTATGGGGTTAATAAGCTGGTATTATTGTCTGCTATATGGAACCCTTTTATGGATTATGCATCAACTTAAATAGCCGACTGCTCCACCTCATCCTGAGCCCTGGTATCCCCTGGTAGATGGCAATACAGAGAATCGTCCATGCTATATAAAACAAAATATCGCGGTAGATTGTATTGGGGGTATGAGCCGTGCTTTGGTATGGAACATTACGGTCGACATAGTTGGCATCAAACACACTCTGGAAACACTATACTAGTAATGATATACCTTGAACACACCTTGGACACACATGAACATGAACTGGTAGGAGGAAAGCCAAGCATAGGTGACCACTGACCAGCCATACAATATAATGGCTAGCAGGGGTTCAACTTCAAGCAGTCTACACTTTCACAGACACGTTCTCAACATAAAAGGGCGTTATTTGGCATCAAACAAATTCTCGTAACACTATACCATAAGTTATTATTCAAGCTAGTAATGATTTACCTCGGACATCCGGGAACTGGTAGGAGGAAGGTCAAGCAGAGGTGAACGGTCAGGCAACAGGCAGCCAGGGGGAGCTCCAGGTAGTCAACGATGTCACGGAAAGCCATGTACAGTGCGCCCTGGAATACATAATGGAGGTATTGTTAGTATTATGTAATACTTGAAAATGTCGTTGTGTGGTTGGAGTAGGAGTAGAGTAGGAGGAGTACAAGTAGGAGTAGGGGAATATGAGAGGGAGAAGGAGAGGAGGAGTACGAGTAGGAGTAGTTGGAGAAGTGGGGGAATACGAGTAGGAGTATGACTAAAGGAGTGCGAGGAGGAGTACAAGTAGGTGTATGACTAAAGGAGTGCGAGGAGGCGTACGAGTAGGAGTATGACTAAAGGAGTGCGAGGAGGCGTACGAGTAGGAGTATGACTAAAGGAGTGCGAGGAGGAGTACAAGTAGGTGTATGACTAAAGGAGTGCGAGGAGGCGTACGAGTAGGAGTATGACTAAAGGAGTGCGAGGAGGAGTACGAGTAGGTGTATGACTAAAGGAGTGCGAGGAGGAGTACGAGTACGAGGGTAGGAGTACGAGGAGTAGAAGTTGGTGGAGTGCAAGTAGGAAGAGTAGAAGCAGGAGTTGGAGGAGTGGGAGAAGGAGTAGGGGGTGAGGAGAAGGGGATGGAGGAGTACGAGTAGGAGGAGTAGGAGTAGAAGCATGTGTTGAGGAGTAGGAGCTGGAGGAGCAGGAGTTTGAGGAGTAGGAGTAGAACGAGTATGTATGAGCGAATAAAGGCTGGAGGAATTGGAGTAGGAGTAGGAGGTGAACGAGTAGGAGTAGGAGCAGTTGGAATAGAAGCAGTATGAGTAGGAGAAGTAGAAGCAGAAATTGGAGGAATTGGTTGAGCATGTGTTGGAGGAGTAGGAGTTGGAGGAGTAGGACTAGGATAAGGTGGCGTAGGAGTAGGAGGATAAGGATGGGTACGAGTAGGAGTACGAGTACGAGTATGGGGTTGGGGTATGAGGAGTATAGTACGAATATAGGAGTAGGAGGATTACGAGTAGGAGTGGTAGGACTAGGATAAGGATGGGTACGAATAGGAGTAGCAGGAGTAGGAGTACGAGTATAGGAGTAGGAGGATTACGAGTAGGAGTGGTAGGACTAGGATAAGATGGAGTAGGAGTATGAGTTGGATGATTAGGAGTAAGAGGAGTGCGAGTAGGAGTTGGAGGAGTACAAGTAGCGGTAGCAGTAGGAGGAGTAGGAGTACACAGCAAACAACAACTTTTTAAACAGCCAAAAGCGCTGTTTAAGCCGGTCCCTCTAACAACATTGTTTACAATTTTGAACAACCAAGCCGGTCCCTCTAACAACATTGTTTAACATTTTGAACAACCAAGATAGCCTATCTTGGTTGTTCAAAATGTTAAACAATGTTGTTAGAGGGACCGGCTTAAACAGCGTTTTTGGCTGTTTAAAAAGTTGTTTAATTTTGTTTTGCTGTGTAGGAGTAGGCGGTGTGGGAGTAGGAGGTTTACGAGTACGAATAGAAAGAGTATGAGATGTACGAATACGAGTAGGGGAAGGGGTGGGAGTAGGAGTTTGGAGTTGTGGTAGTTTTGGCACTAATAATTCAATAACTACTCCAAACCAAATCTCGGTCAAACGAGAGAAGACAAGAATTTTTCCAAGAGGGATAACCATTGTAAATATGAAATATGAAGTTATGTATCTTTTTATTATATTCACTGGATGACATGCGTTGTCAGGGAGGTGTAACGGTGCAGATGAGATAAACAACCGGGAGGTGTAAGACCCCACATAGAGGTAATCTACTAATCTACCCTTACTTCACCCCCTTCTAGACAATAGTGATACATACCGTCCTCTCTGACTTGCGTCTCGACAAAAGCCACCTGGACAAGAGATAGGATGACCCGACGATGAAGTAAGAAAACCCGATTCGCTGCAGGACACCGGGGACACGGAGTGTTCTCAGATCATTATGAGCTGTGTAACGGTTAAAGTGATCCATTAACTTTACAAAATATACATTAGAGTCTGTAATCATATTATCATATACTAATATCATTGAAAGATTCTTCTCAGTGAAATGTGATGTTATCATGGGGGAAAATATAACAACGTTTTCTATTTGGAAGTGTGAACAGTAATGTCAGAATCTTTCTCTCGCGAAGAATCTGAATTTGGAAACGTCTGTCTCCAATCAAAAAGCGTTCTGGAACGCTACTTAATTTAAACTCAAATACATACATAACTAGGGAATATTGAAATCCATTTCATTATGTTTCTGTTTATACAATACCCCAAACAACTATGTACAATCATTGACAATAAATATGTGTAAGTTCCAAGTGGTTTGGGGTTGAATTTGAAAAGTTAATGAAACCCTTCAAACATTGGCCCGTATTCACAAAGGAGGTTTGTAGGAGGTTTGTACAAACCATGGTTTGACGATGGTTTACATCTATGGAATGCTGTAGCTCGCATACCGTAAATTGTAAATCAACATTGTTAACAAGACTAGTATGGAGTTTACATTCCTTCTCCATCAGTTTACAAATGGCATTCCATAGATGTAAACCTTGGTCAAACCATGGTTTGTACAAACCTCCTACAAACCTCATTTGTGAATACGGGCCAATGGGGGGCAAATCGCACAGCAGTATAGTGATTACAGGTATCATTGCATGCAGGGTGCTTATACGAGACATTTCTTCAGAACATTGGATGCAGATAATAATTACATTGAATGTATTGAAATTGAATGTACACCAACAATACTGAATACATTGTACTTACGTTGAATACAGACACCTATAACAAAGAGGGCGATAAACCGGAAAACGAGTTTCTTGTAGATGTCTTTGAATGATGTTCCCTTTGATATCAGGATGTTGAAGGCGAGATGGATGGATGTACCCATGATGAAAATAAACCTGAAATAATTTGGTATAGAGTGGTGCATTATTATTATTATTTGTTCTATTAGTATTACTATAAGTATTAGTAGAAATAGTAGTATTAGCATTATCAGTATTAATACCACTCATCTCTACCACCGTTGCTCATCGCCGAAGGAGATTCGCTGCTCACTCGTTTGGGGCCGAAGACCAAGTAATCTCGGATGTGATCTGCATGAGACTCCCATGTCCTAATAGAGGAAGGATACCTTTGAACTATATGGACTGTATTGCAAGGGACATCCAGTGTGAAACTGGGGACTTGCAGACATTGATGATGGATACAGATTCATGGCGTTGCATTGTGAACTCATCTCGGATGCGTCCGCTTAGAAGTAGTAGTATTAATATAAATAAAAGTAGCATAAATATTCATTCATTTATTTATTAATATATTTATATATTTCGTCTCTTTGAAAATACATTCTTATCAGTAATATTGTAATATTACCATGATTATGATTGCTGTTATTATTTGTTATACCATTATCATACGTTTTACTTGTAATAAACCAATGAAATAATTTTACTTGTATAGTTAGACTCTCACCATTATTTCCAAACAAACAACTAATCTTTGCATGAAACAAATCAAATATACATTAAGAGATAATATTATATAAATCTACATTATAAATATGGATGAATACATCGTTTATTTAAACATATATATGTTTAAAAAAAACAATACCGTTGATAATTATAATCATACATATAAACGAAATAACGAAATCGCTTACTAGACTTACCATGGAAACATGAAATCTGCTAGCGTTATTCCTATAACGGAAACAGAAAGAGGAACAAGAGAAGTTAATTAGGTAATTCTATAGCTAGCTGAATACCGCTCCTGGATGGCTGAGGAGCGGTAGTGATTTTTGAGCACTCAAGCTTGCATCCAGTACATTTTATCAGGATTGGCACTTCTTATCTCTAGCCCCTGGGCGCTAATGTCTCAGCAGAGGATTAGAGGATTAGGATTGTTGACATCAGTAATAAAACTGATAAGAATGTGGTCGATACGGACACAAAAATGATAAAAATTGATCCCCACGATGGTGCTTCCTAATGGGACAATCACGTCATGTAAACATTTAAACTTATGTTACATATTTTAAAGGGACAGTGTTGGTCAAACAGTATTTTCGTAATTTACATTCAGGTATCAAATACTTGCCTAACAATGCTGATATGACACATACATAAGATAAGCAAGCCACATCAGTAAGAAGTACATTTATCTTTGAAATGACAGCATAATTGACGGTTGTGCCACGAGTAGAAGAAGTAATATTATATTCTTTACTATGGTGGGTTCGGGACTTAGTAACATTGTCCAAATCCTCAAAATATAATTTTAATTCTAGCGGTTCCCTTATACCTTGTTGTATTCGTATTAACAATAACATCACGGGACAGGTTTCTGTTTTTCAAATTTCCCTTTCGTTACAAAGATATGTATGATTGAAGTATTCAGATAAGAAAAACTCCGGGCGAGTTTTTCTTCCGTGTACAAAGTGAGTGCAGTGAGTTACTGAATATCACTTTGCATTTTCGCTCATTACTTGGCCATATAACGTCCATTTAGCTAGAAATTGTCACACAATACCCTGTGGACATATGAGATAACAACAATATACATTGCATCAACCATTCATCACTTTTTGCACATGTCAACAAAGTTACTAGTGTCCGCCTCATGTCCCGGTATCGAACACAGACCGGGTCATACCAAACACGTTGAAGATGGTACCTTCTGCCCTCTAGTCAGGCGATCGGCATTTATAGAATGAAGAAAGGAAAGTTAAACACGCGGAGTAGTTACCAGACGACTAGCCCCCTTCTGTAACTTTCCCTACGTAAAGTAGACGTGTGGCCCAAGGCCAATGAATCGCAGATATACGCGATCTTATGTGACATATTTGGCAAGGGAAGGACTTAAACTCAGTCTTTACTTACCATACCATCTTGAGTGCATTAGAAACCAATACTGTCCATCTCCACTCGCTCCCAGTACCAAGTGTAAAATTGCTAGCCTTTATTGTGGGGAGAGAAACAAATACAATATATTATGCAATTTGAAATGTATAAGGTAAACTTTCATAGGAACAGACACATGTTTAAAATTGTCCCGACGGCCGACATCAAAGGCGCGCAAAATGGGACTCTGGGGCTATAATTTGTCACAGAGTCCAAAATATGACGTTTTTCTTCTATAAAATGCATATTAAAGGAAATCAAACTCTTCAATCACAATTGGGAACGGCCAACAAGATTTGCCAGAAAGCTGACAGCATTCACACAAAAGGCATGAAGCAACATTGCAAGCGGAAGTTCGTACGCATACAAATGTAACGTCCACGTGCAATTCAATCATGTGGCGCCTTGCCCTTGGATGTTACGGAGCAGGGCTAAGGAAGTCACGGTAGGCTTTTAATCTCGTTGACATTATTTAGTATCTATATATTTGATATAATTGTATGTAGTTAGTTTCTATAAGATTTCAGGCAGAAATATGTATCCAAAAGTATATCTGTAAACAAAAATATGAATGTTATGTACTTTGCACCTGGCCATTTTTATTTCAGTTTTTAGGTTTTGCATATATCATTAATTTGTACAAGACGATGGAATATCATACAGCTTATACATAGCTATTTAACCCAGTGACATAGTATCATACACTTTGTGCAATGGTTGTAAGTGTCTAAACTACCATGGCAACAGTTGCAATGCTCCATACTGATCGGCTGTTGACCTACTAGTTACAATAATTGGACATTTACAATAATCGGAACAATTTTATGAAACAGGACCCAGGGTTCATCATGGCCTTAATAGTACGGCTTTGTGAATGGGTCTTTGAGAAGCGCCCTCTATATTTAACGACGTGGTCCCTTCAAATCCTCACCCTCTGAATGCATCCACTGATCGCAGTCTGGTTGAAGTGGTCTTCTTGACGTCCTGGACGCTGAAGGGCTGTTCTTCGTCCAGCTTCCCACCATTCTGTGTAACAAGAATAAAGAGGTACTTCTTCATGAGTCAGGAAAGGGGGCATGAGGGTATAATGAATACGGCTCGAATAAAGTTTCGTCATCACACATTAATTAACTGATTAAAGGCAATCTTTGAATGTGTTTTCTTGGGAAGTTTATTATAAAGATGGATGGCTGAATACTACATATCAGTTTAACTACGTGGTTACAAAATAGTCTGGTAACGTGCTAGGACAGAGTTATTAGATCTTACTAAGATATTTGCGAAAATGGGCAAATTCAGCTTCGTGTCAAGTCGATATGAGAGTTGTGGTTGACGACGTAATTAAGATACGTATAGCGTACCGAAGTGAGATGTCACATATAGTATGTGTATTGCCATGGGTAAGGGTTCAGAACAATGTCAGGCAAGCCAGAGATGTCTGAGCTTGTGGTTGCTAAGAAGACGCGTTGCTAAGAAGACGATTTCTTCTCCTTCTGGTTTGTGCCAGGTTTACAATAGCTTCTGTCCATCACGACCAACGGGCATTGAAACGGGTTTCAGGGACGAACATCGTCCATCACGACCAACGGGCATTGAAACGGGTTTCAGGGACGAACATCGTCCATCACGACCAACGGGCATTGAAACGGGTTTCAGGGATGAACATCGTCCATCACGACCAACGGGCATTGAAACGGGTTTCAGGGATGAATATCGTCCATCACAGCCAACGGGCATTGAAACGGGTTTCAGGGACGAACATCGTCCATCACGACCAACGGGCATTGAAACGGGTTTCAGGGATGAATATCGTCCATCACAGCCAACGGGCATTGAAACGGGTTTCAGGGATGAATATCGTCCATCACGGCCAACGGGCATTGAAACGGGTTTCAGGGATGAACATCGTTCATCACGGCCAACGGGCATTGAAACGGGTTTCAGGGATGAACATCGTCCATCACAGCCAACGGGCATTGAAACGGGTTTCAGGGACGAACATCGTTCATCACGACCAACGGGCATTGAAACGGGTTTCAGGGATGAATATCGTCCATCACAGCCAACGGGCATTGAAACGGGTTTCAGGGATGAACATCGTTCATCACGGCCAACGGGCATTGAAACGGGTTTCAGGGATGAATATCGTCCATCACAGCCAACGGGCATTGAAACGGGTTTCAGGGATGAATATCGTCCATCACAGCCAACGGGCATTGAAACGGGTTTCAGGGACGAACATCGTTCATCACGGCCAACGGGCATTGAAACGGGTTTCAGGGATGAATATCGTCCATCACAGCCAACGGGCATTGAAACGGGTTTCAGGGATGAACATCGTTCATCACGGCCAACGGGCATTGAAACGGGTTTCAGGGATGAATATCGTCCATCACAGCCAACGGGCATTGAAACGGGTTTCAGGGATGAACATCGTTCATCACGGCCAACGGGCATTGAAACGGGTTTCAGGGATGAATATCGTCCATCACAGCCAACGGGCATTGAAACGGGTTTCAGGGATGAACATCGTCCATCATGGGTCCTGAGCTTTGTAGCTCAGTCAGAAAGAGCACTGGGGTCACAAAGATCGTAAGTTGAACTTAGCTCGTTAGTTGGACTTTGAAATTATGAGGGCTGTTAGTTTCTTTGACATTTTTTTTTATAGTAAAAGGTCCTTTTAAAAGGCATCAAATGCTGATTCAAATTTGTATTTTTATTTATTATAAAGGATATTTCATGTTCTTGATGTAAAATGTATGAAAACTGTACAATATTTGCCTTTTCACTTTTTTAATATATTGTATTCCAACTTCCAAGGCTACAAAATAATGGATTTCCATAATTGCAGTTAGGTCCAACTTAGAGTTAAGTCCAACTTATAATCTTGTTGAAACACCCCCTGGTCTTGCAAGCCCGGGTATACATGTATTTTCTTTGCTCATTGTCATTAATATTGTATATTTATGATTAGTATCCCAAGTGATTGAAGTATAAAAACGAATGTGACATCACTATTTCGGTATTGTAAATAAGTCGCCGTACTCACAGACAGTAATGCACCATTGAGACGAAGAGGCTCGTTCCGATGGAAGCATGGTTTAATACAGTAGCTGAAATTAAAAACAAATACAAATATTCAATATTTATACCCGATGAACGTATTAAATCTCATATCGTTTACATTTCGTAATGTATTTTTCTTTGTAACGCTAGTATAACATTATTCTCACAGTCAATGCGAAAACCTATAATGAATAACTGTATACCATACTGCAGTAGTGTTCGTTTGTGTTTATTGAATCTCAAATACAATCAAAACTTGTTAAGCATGACATACATTAATACAACACTCATAATCTGGAATGACAAACGAGGTATTTACAATCTCATTTCTAGGCATTAAGATGTTTGACAAACATGTCTATCCATAGATGGTGAGGATCTGAAGAACTATGCATGTGTAATGCAACATTTGAATACACAGTTGTGTATATTAATAGAGGTGCTCCCCTTGTATAGTTGTCGATATTTCTAAGTTTGTATAAACCTGTGACAATGCTCCCGGACTGGCCCCGAATGTTACACGTCTAAGTTCCTAACACTCATAATGATATGGAATGACGAACGGGGTACTTACAACCAGATTGCTCCACATAAGAAAAGGAAGAAGATAACACCGTAGAACACAAGTATTGCTGCAAAAAATGTAGGTAGAAACAAAATAAAAAATCGAATATAAATATAAACTCATGTATTACCGACGAGGCATTATTATTAAAACGAAGCAAGACGGCTGGTCAACATGATCGAATGAGGAGAGCTAGGTTATCCTAAAGTATTACAATGTTTTACATGTGAACTGACTGCTTCCAGTTATAACTATAATCATTTTGGTTTTAAAATTATTATTACCATAATGGTAGACAATGATTGTCTATCATTCATGTCCCAATTATTCATGTAGTTTTCAGCAGTATTTTTCAAATTATTCATGTAATTAAAAGTTGTAATTTCACCATCATAATTTTGAAATGCAGTGTATGATGCATTTTTTTTTAGAATATTGGTAGCGCGAAGATAATGAATAATGTTTTATTTTAAACTCTGATTGGCTATCTGCAAAGTCTAGATGTATTTCAAAATCGTAATATGAAGTGATTGGTAAACATGATCAATCGTGTTATGTAATATATATTTTGTTTATGTTTTGTGTATAATATATATTGTGTTACAAAATACTTTCCTCTTATTTGTATTACATTTGTAAACTTCACGAAATCAAAACAATCTTTATCCAGTAAATTCACATTAACGCCGTGTAAATCACTCTTTTTTACCTGTGTTAGCATATATGGGTTCCTTCAAAGTGGCGAGCTTGCATTGGGCCACGTTAGAACTGTTCATGAATGAGCTAGGAATGGTAAGGTTGTATTCGCCAAATAATCCAAAATGGTAGTACAATCTGCAGAGAGAAAGAGGGACACGTCAACGAAATTAAACTGTGTTACGTGGGGTAACGTTTAAAGAAGTAAAAGAAACGTATACCAATGCAATTAATCACCGAAACTCACGGAACCAACAGGGCCGAAGGTTCCGTAAGCGCCAAACGTTCGCAAGTCCGCCACTCGCGTAAGTTGGTATACGATAGAATCACTGTAGACGCGTACGTCTTATGCCCGGCGCAGACAGAGCCGACTCGACTGGTTATCATTCCGATCGGCTCAGTTTTCAGTTCCTAGCGACACACATTTTGCCAGTCGAGAGACAGTCAGATGCCAGTTGGGGCCGATTCAACACAATAAATCTGCTCCGACCGACCGGGCCCAACTCCAGCCTGATTAAAACCAGTCGGATCGGGTCGAGTCGGCTCTGTCTGCGCCGGGCTTTAGACAGTGGACTAGTCTTCGTCTGCATGACCCATGCACAATTACTGTAGTATCGTGACGGGTTTTCAAATTATCAAGGTTTCAAGGTTTCATTTTATTTCTTCCTTTCACATTTGAACATGGCATAATACAACAAAAAAACATGAGAACAATTTTTTGTTTAATAATTATATAATTATATAAAGTAAACAATTTTTCTGACACAACTAATGCAATTACATTTAATTTATAAGAATAGTATTGTGGATGTGGGTTCCCATCAACTATAATACGTACTGGCAATACGTGTTGTTATCATCAGGGTAAAGCAGCTCGCCCGTGGTGACAGCAATGCGCGTGGCCAATCGTGTGTCTATCCGTGCAGTCAAGAGATCTGCCTTGGTCTTCTTCGTCAGCATGGCAACGGGAAGCAGTTTACACTATAAAATAGCGATACGATGGAATAAATCAAAGTGGCAAAATAAAACTTACTGAAAGGGATCTAATAACTTTGTAAAAATGTGATGAAGAGTTAATAACATTCGCATTGTAGTGATCTGATAATTATGTATATCGTGTCTATTAGGCAATGTGTGCAAATTTAACGTTAAATGGATATTATATGGCCGAGTTTTACTACAAAGTGATATTCACTAACTCATTGCACTGACTTTGTACACAGTTTTAACTATCCACTAGATAGTTTGAAATCATGCATAGTTTTTTATAACAGAATAGGAATTGGAATAACAAAAGTTGTACAACTTATAATGGTTATACGAATACAATGAGGTACTATAGTATGTGAGAACCGCTAGCCGTAGGAGCGTAGCTCGCGATCCTAGCAGGATCTTCTTTAGTTCAGATCCTGAACTGTGTACCCTATGTTAACCCATCGATATGGTTTACCCCCTATAGCGCCGCCAACGAGAGTTATGCGCAACATCATTATTCTGGCCATTTTTTAGTGGGCGAACAGATTCACCGGGCGTTCAGATTCACCGGGCGTAATTCCGTTCATTGAATCGCGCCATATTCAGTCATGCGATATATGGGGGAAATGAGTACAAACTACAAAGATTGAAGAAACCTAGACTATATCTTCGTCAGGTCAGGGTAGAAGTAGACAGTGACTATGTGGGCTACCATCATGGGCGTAGGAGAACGTTTTTGCCCGAATTATTTTCCTTCCCGACTTTTCAACTGACAAGCAAAAAAAAAAAAAGATCCTCGCCTCTTTGATGCCCGAAAATTATGTTTTTGATGACTATAGTCCACGATTTTGCCCAAATATGAGGTGACTAATTTGCCCGAACGTTACATGAATTTGCCCCACTGTGACATGGTTTTGCCTGAATTTAAGGTGTTTTTGCCCCCCCCCCCCCCCCCCCACATTCTCTGCTTATGATTACCATACTTAGAATGCGCTTTGAAACATGGTATTAAGCGCTATATAAATGTAATATAATATTATTATTAGTATACATAAAACTAAATATAAAACGTTCTTACCCCGATGCAGAGATCGGTCTGCATCCAAACCAGCACTTCGTCATCATCGTCGAGTTCGTCACGGAGGAAGCGGACGTATGCGATGTCGGAGTTGAATTTTCCCGAGTGAAATCGAAGGGCGTCAGTTTTGGAAGGGAAGCCGTCCGGAATACCGCTGGATTTCCCGACGCCATCTGATTGCAGGAAATAATAATGATTGTTACGATTATGAGGAGGAGAATGATGACGATGACGATGACGATGGCGGTGGCGATGGGGCAGACACTACTGGCGCATAATAATTATTACCCCTTGTTATCTGAGCATATTTCAAACAAGCGCAATTATGCAGTTCATTTTCTCAACTCCCCAGGGAGCATTATTATAATAATACTACAAGTACAAATAATAATAATAATAACAATAATAATATTAATAATACTCATATGACTGACCACAAGTGGACATACGATCACTTTTTCGTGAGTGGGTAGGGGTCTCTAGCCAAACACAGTGGCGTAGCGTGGTCGGACTGATTGGGGGGGCACGAAAATTATTGGGGGGGCACACCTTATGTATTTCTTTGTTTTTTCTAAACATTGCCCCTTATGTTTTCTATTGTTTTTTCGAAATTATTGGGGGGGCACGTGCCCCCCCGTGCCCCCCCGTAGCTACGCCACTGGCCAAACAAATATCCTTCCCGTTCAATTGGTTTTGTTTTCACCTGAAAATCAGAACAAAATAAGGTCTCCACCTCTTTGACGCCCAAACATACATACAAATCGACATATTGCCCTATAAGAACGAATGTGACATTATCTTGCCCAAAATTGCCGTTTGCGAAACTCTCGGGGTGGGGGGGGGGGGGGGGGGGGGGGGGGGGGGCGGGCGAGTGGCAGCCTAGCCCACCTACCCACCCCTGCCTCGCATGCCTGGCTGATCATAGCATAGTCTAGTTTAGACCCTCGCTTGCTGAACTCCGTCACCCCATGCTCACCCAGAAAGCCATAATGTAAATCCCCTCGGTCCTCGGTTGGCGGCGGATCACTTGCAGGCAGATCACTGGGTTATCACGGGGTGACGTATTATAGTTCAGCTATTGAGGGTCTAAACTAGACTTATAATAACAAGGAGTAGGGATTATCATCGCATGCACCTAGGTTCATGATCATCGTATTAACCTGTTCCTTATTCGATTTTTAATCCCCATATATAGAGTTAAAGGGATAGTTGAGTTTTGGTATAGAGGGCGCTACACAAAATAATTTTCTGTGAGATAATTAAAAACTGAGTGTCATATTCGAAAAAGCATACAATTTTAATGACAGAATAAACTTTATTTCATCAAAATCGGTTCAGAAATTTCTGAAATATCCATAAACATATAACCATTCGTAATAATTGTGGGTCTTCCTCTTTTCAAAAAAATTACAAGGTTTTTAAATAGTTGTTAAATTTGTCTCTATCAAATCACTATTTCAACAAAACTTCACATGCACAATATTTTATTTATATAGTTGAAACCGATGGGTGTTTATAGAGCGCCCTCTTGAGTTTTAACAGCTCTTTTGAAACGGTTACAGGCATTTTACTTAGTCATTTGTAATCTTCTATTCATTTCGAGCACTGTGAAGTTATAACTATTAGTTTGTAATGTAATGGTGTAGGTTTTGGTTATTCAAATTCAGTTTGACCAAAACTGTACTCTCTTTACCAAAACTCAATCCCTTTAATACATGAGCCACTAGGTTCGCATTGGCAAGGGGTTAACCTGTTCTCTACTAGATTTTGCAACCGCCATAGAGTAAATACAGGGCCCACCAGGTTCCCTATAGCAAGGGGTTAAGGTTCCTGTCGGAGGGAGATATTTGACCCCTGGACGTTGAAGGTCAAGAGACGAAAACCTCGGGCTATGACAAAATTGTTCGTGTCGGTGTAGGTAGATCGTGGATAGTAGTCTCCTGTACTATCCATGGGTAGAATGTACCATGCATATAATAACTTTAGTATAGCTTATACGATCGAGGGGGAGCATACGAGCAAATTACACCTCGAAATCGGGCAAAACTATGACCTTTTTTTTCAAAAGCATGTGATTTTCAAGCAAATAATCGTGTGCTAGTTGGGCAACGTCATGTCATGTATGGATCACATATAGTTATAGGCTCACATAGTCTGCGTATCATATTCGGATTATTCCTTCGTATTTTGATGATTATTTTGATTGTTAACGCGTTATATTTCATAATTGTTTCAATCTGCATTCAGCCTGAGGAAAGTTAAACGGAAATCGATCCCTTACACGATATCCGAGTTTCGATTTATCTATTCGTTAAAGTACAACATGCAGGGTTACCAGGTACTGGTATATGTATTGTACTTTATGGTCAATATTTATCAGTTTATCACGTACCTATTCGTATTTGGATGCATTTGGTGATTAACACTAAATGCTTCAGTCTGTCCATGAACATATATAATAGAAAACTGAAATTGATCGTAATTATCTTGTAATATATTACATTTCCATTTACCCATCTTTACCCATTTACCCATCTTGTATCATCTTGTAATATATTGCATTTCCATTTACCATTATTTTACCCATTCATATAAAGTATACATAATAACGGTTATTATCAGTATAATGTGCAACAGTGTACGGTATATTTGGTAAATCACAGGCAATACTTGTGGTCAAATACTCTCATACACGCATTCGTGCGAGAACGATACATACACTGATTGAAACGTGGTGGCCCTAAATTAACTTGTTGTTCTGCTCTTCAGGTTTTGGGTGTGTACGTGTATGTGAGAGGGGAGAGCACTTGTGGTCAGATCAAATTCAAGGAGTTACTAGCATGACTAGGCCGATAGTAATTCCTTGGTCAAATACTCTCAAACACGCATTCGTGCGAGAACGATAAATGCTCTGATTGAAACGTGGTGTTGTTCTGCTCTTCAGGTTTTGGGCGTGTACGTGTATGTGAGAGGGGAGGGGTACTTATAATACCTTCCAACCGTGACGTTCCAGAAGTTCTATCTAACACGTAGTAGAGCATTGTGCACTTTTGTAACTTGTATGGAACCAGCATGCCGAAAATTGAACCCTTACGTACACAGATTATTCTATATATAATATGAAACAACATAATATATTTAAGAGCTAGTCCAAGAAAATTAAAACTTGAGGTTACATCTAGGCCTACGTGGACTTGTTTCGATTTTAGAGCCCAATACAACAAACGATGATTATAATTAAATTCAACAAAAATATTATACTTCTAAATCAAAACTCATAGTAAAAGAATAATACATTTGATTCGAAATTAAAACAAATACTGAAAGTGTTACATAATAATACTCACCTGTCGTAGCATTATCCAGCCAAGGCGTAACCACGGTAAAAACACGCCCTCCTCCCGGGGTGTAGTTCGACCCTGACCCCGCTACGAGGGGTGCGGCGATTAACCCCATCACAACCAACAAAGTCATACATGCCCATGCAGTAAAGCGAGCCATATTATTATAAACATGTACACGATGGACTGCAATTTAAGAGTTAACTATATCAACTATGTACATGTATATATATATGTTCTCAAGTCTGTTCGAGCTTGTAGTTGCCAGACGAAATGCAAATACAGACCTTTTGATGTCCTGGTGAACGATCGATGAGTGTCAATAAAAACAGCGACTACAATACAAACAAAACTCACAATATGTTATTCATGTAGTCAACGAAGTATTCCTGTGCCAATATGTTCGCAATAATATTATAGTTCATATATCGGAGCGCGCGGCGGTGCGAACATGTTGAGACTACTGACATACAACAGGTCAAACTCAAAGATAATATCATAGTTCATATATCGGAGCGCGGTGCGAACATGTTGAGAGTACTGACATGCAACAGGGCAAAGAGCGGAACAAATACGGATAACATATCACTTGCCACAGTACCGGCCGGGTAGATAGAAAAATAGCCTGATGATGTTTGTTTTTTTATAAATTTGTACGACTTCCTGGAGCTAGACGTATTGCCACTGGATTGACAACCGTCGAAGCGTACAGAGACAGATTTTCGGCTGCTAGTCGCCTAGCCAGTGCTACTAAAAAAAGGGGGTGCGGCGGTGGTGTCCGTTCAAAAAGCTTACTCAAGCCTGGCACAAAACACTCGAGTAGACTAGACCGTAGACGATACCACTGTGATTTATAATGCGGGCAGCGGCATCCTTATAAATTATAGCAGAAAGAGTATAAGCTTGTACTAAGTATACATGTATTCCACAGTTTTGCAGTTATTTATGCACTGAACGTAGTATATCTACCATATTTTTTACATTTGCCACGATTACTGAATAATACACGTGCGCTATGCAGTAAGTATTGACAAACCAACAATTGCAATGTTTTGTATATACGAAGTTACATGCAAAACTGGCGATATGCTATGAATATACTTCACAAAGCAGAGTTTGGAAGCGTGCCCAGACAATAGAAATAAATAATGCATAATTAATAATGTACTTTGAACGTATAGAGAATCTCTCATAGTCTGACACATGTACTCGTGACCGCTGGACCAGGAACTATATAATAGCGCGGTACCAGATTTATACTTTTATGGTTTCTTTTTTAACCAACAAAACAAACCGTCATTTATCCTGATAGGATCGGATGGCCGTGTATGGGCCTGGTTTTATAGATATACAGATAGATAGATATATAGATAGATATATAGATAGATAGATAGATAGATAGATAGATAGATAGATAGATAGATAGATAGATAGATATATATATATATATAGATATATAGATATATAGATAAATATATATATATATAGATAGATAGATAGATAGATAGATAGATAGATAGATAGATAGATAGATAGATAGATAGATAGATAGATAGATAAATAGCGCGGTACAAGATTTTCTTTTCTTTGTTTTCTTTTTTTATCAACCAACCGTGATTTATCCTGAATGGTACGGTGTCTGAGCCTGGATAAGTAAACTGGGAAACTGTGAGCTAGTGTTCGTGTTTTCTTTTCTTAGCCCATAGGCGTACAAGGAGGGGGTCTAAGGGAGATGCATCCCCCTATTACATTTGGGCAAAAGCATGTCATATTCGGGCAAAATCATAATATCATAATCGAGCAATAACATGTCATGTTCAGGGAAAAAACATAACGATAGTGATACTCGGGCAGCTAAAATGGTGAGGGATTTTGTATTTATTTTGTTTAGGTGAAAAGGAGTGAGTTGGTATTCGGCCCAAATACATCAGCCACCCAGATGTGCCTGTGCGCCCATGCTCGAATCTAGCCTTGTAAATTCCATTTCGCTCAGTACTGTGGGGGGGGGGGGGGGGGCATATTTATTCCGTCAGTACTTGTGCCATCGACGAGAGATGGCGCTAGATTTACATCGAATACAGCGATGTAAGCCATAGATTTCAGACTTCAGTTAAAACTCAGGGGCAGATCTAGCTTTTTGCTACGGGGGGGGGGGGGGGGTTGACCCAATGACGATGCGGATATTGTGTGGGTCTGGACACATGATGGCGTTTTTCTATGCACATCACATTTTCACTTGGCAGCCCAAGGGGGGGGGGGGGGGGGGGGTTAAACCCCCTAACCCCCCCCCCCCCCCCTTCCGTAGATCCGCCACTGAAACTGTACATGATACATTTACTAAATGAAGCGCTTCCAATCTATTTTATGTCATAAGGGAGGAGTCATAAGAGGAGTCATAAGAGAGTCATATAAGATACGTTTCGAACCCATGGGACAAAGCGTTGCAGACCGCAACGTGACCAATATGCCAGGTGGATCGCCGATGGACATATAGGCCGTCTTATATGTATTCTTAACCCTTAACGTTACTCAAACTCTAAAACTAGTGTAGGGATTCATTTTGTACATTTCACCCCTTTTATGATTTGGCACTTGCTATGCCACTTCTTCACCTATGTTCATGACCATTGGTATTTAGTTCAGGTCTTTCTATTATACTCATCCCCTTTGTTATCTCACTCCTTTCTTCTATTCAGTTATTTCAATCTGCTCATTCAGGTCTATTTCTACTCTAGTGTTTACTTCTGGCATCCTGACCACCTGACTCTATCTGGCTATTTCTTATCTTATCATCTCCCCTTTCTCTCTCTCTTTCTGCCTATCTCTTACTCTCACTTTGTCTGAATGATGCATACCTTTTCTATTGTGTTTGATCATCTTTTCTCATCCTCGTCTTCTCATTATCACATTCCTTTATCCTCATCTGTCATTGGTTATTTTGTAGAATAAGGTTAGTTCATTTCAGTTGTAGGTGTGTTCTCTTTTGGTTAATTTGCATATCGTATTCTTTGTTATTTGTGTATATATTTGGCAGCTTTGCCTTTATTAAATGAGTGCACAACCAGACTTATTCGTGTCAACGTTTCGCTTCTGTTCTCCTTAGTTCTACTATATGTTCCTGTGTGTATCCTGTATATTTGATTTGATGCTGAGTTTGACTCGTATTATTTAACCAGTTATAGCCTGTACTACTCCAATCCACGTTTACCCTTATTAGTTACCCGT
>JBAMJV010011459.1:0-65450 GCA_037951105.1 Echinarachnius parma | reverse complement strand
ACTGGTGTTTATTGTGTGCATTGTTTGCACATACCGTAAACTGTTCACTTGGTGTGAATATTATGTTTATGCCCTGCTGTTTATTTGACGTGAAAAGGTCATTGTTATAATTTGGAGACCATTTAATTTGCTTTAACAATACAAAACCAATCGTGTATACATCCATACATACATTGTGAAAGTACGTACACGTTCTTTAATGTAACCAGATTCATAGTCATTGGCATCATCTTAACCGTTTTACATGAGAATCGTTGCTTTTAAGCAACACAAGTGGAGTAAGTTGTGAACATTTAGGCATATCTCATAACTTTGCATGTAGACACTGTATGTAACCATTATCTGTGGCCTTAGATGTTTCATTTGAACTTCATCACGTCAATACTTCATCGTTACTATAAAAATACCACATATATACTTGTTTGATGTATTATTTGTTCTGTATATTATGACCACCCACATAAGTTATACATTGTATGCATGTTTATCTGTTACCCGTTTTGTCAATTTCTCCAGCTGAGCTTCCAATATCTTCCGATATTTCTGTATTTAACGATACTAAGGTTCGGATTTTACCACACAAACCATTTCTAAACTTATTCAACAATGTTGATGAATTGGTTTAGCCAATTTAGATGTTTTCGGTAACTTTTCCCAATACTGTTATTTTGCTTTAAAACATAGGAAATGAAACAAAGCATATGAGTCTTGCATATCAATGCACAACCATTTCAGAGAAGTTCTCATTGTAAAATGAGTTAATGCGTAATAAGTCTACGATGTACGGTGATGCTATAATTATTTGAAGCTATATTATTTATAATGCATGTCAGATTTCATGGTCTTACTACACATATTTTCCGGTACGTTTCATTATTATGTTTTGGTATATATTGTAATTCAGACAGGAAATTACAACATGATTATAATGATAAGCACTCATATTATTACCGTAGTTCATCTTTCTTATGTACGAACACATGTATATTACCACCATTAGGTAACGTTGACTAATGACACATGGTGACAATTTGTGTAACCATGGTAACGTGGAAACTACTTGTGAAATCAACGCCTTAGTTTATAGATTTGTTTTTCTCATACTCATTTGACACTATGAGTATGCGTATATGGTCCAATAATGGTCTTATATTTGTAACATATCTACATTGCTCAATTCTAGTCATGCTGTTTATATTTTCTATGCACTTCCTTGATCATGAACTGCAGTATGTGTTGTATCTTTAAATCCAATATATATTAACAAAATCATGTCGATGTGTTCCAAGAATATAATGTTTACCATTCGTTCTGGTCATAAGGAATGTATGGATAATACGTGTGAATTTTGTTTTGATCATGTATGACAATTACATCTGTCATAAATCCCCATGTACATATTATGTTATCAGTATTCGGTGGCCTTTATGATTTTATTTGCGCTGTATCACGTCAATGCTTCATTCTTTTATTAACAGGGCCACATCTTTGATACATTGTGTCTTTTATGGATATGAATATTCGCATATGTTGCACATTGTACATTTATCCGTGTTTACTAGCAACCCATCTTTGTTTATTTTGTATATAGTATGCATGTCATAGGTATTGCTGTGGTGTATGACGGTTAAATACCAAAAAAACATTTATACTAATTCAACATAACACAAAATGAAGGAATAATCAGTAGCCTTGCATATTCATGCAACGTAATGTTAGAGTAGCTTTCATTGTAAAGATATGTTGGCAATTAAGGAGTTTTATATCTACAGCGATGTTATGATTATTTGTAGGTAAATTCACTTATGACTGTTGCATGTCTGAGCCAATGGTCCCGTGACATGTGCGATATTTGTATATAATTTTGTTCAACATGGAACAAAGAGTAACGTGACGACCGTATTTTGTGACTTGGAAATATTAGTTTTTATCATTGTGTGTTTGACAACTTATGTAAACACCCAATTCTCACCATTGCTGTTGTTTGTATTGGAAAATGGAAACAAATCATATTCAGCTTGTGATGGCTCTTATAATATATTATTCAATTATTGGCATTTATAAATATGTGTTAAAATTTGTATCATAACGTTTTGTATTGCACTGTCATATGCATGTTAACTTCAACACCTATCCTTGTGTTGATCCCAATGAATCATGTTTCCCACAAGTGTTTGACATAGAACGCGGATGGAAGTCACATAATTACCTAACAAAGTAAACGACACATACGAACTAAACGCATGGAGACATCCCAAATTGTATCTGTTGTTATAAATGCAAGTGCTGCGAGCCGGTCGTTGTTTGTGTTCTCTATTTACTGTTGTTAAAATTATTCCTATGTAAATAATCAGATACTTATAATTGATGTAATCATCATACCCCGTGTACATACAGAGTTCATTAATAATGAAACCATTACACCTTTCATCTCACATTGTGTTAGTTCGATCAATGAAAAGATGTGACCGGCTATAGCAAAGCCCGGCACTTTGTTGGTAAAAACCATTACAAAATACCATTACAATGGCCATATTACAATGGCCTCATTACTGCTCTCATTTGATCCTTTGTTATAACTAATTGGATAATAATGGGCAAAGATATGATTGGTTAAATTTTACAATCATAGGTCTTTTACACACATTGTGTGAACTTAAAATGCCAATTTCTTCAAAACATGAATTACCAACAAGTGCCGGGTTTTTGCTATAGCCGGTCCAAAAAATGATTAGTCGATACCAATGTAATTTACATTATTTTCATTTCAATGAATTTACCTGCCTAATATGACAAACTGTGTTATACATTGAACTCTTTAATTTCGCCATCGTCTTATTTGTTATTCATGTATTCTTTCCAATACTTGTTTTCGCTTCAGAAGTTTTGCAAACATATCTGGTGTAGAGTTTATTTTAAAGTTGAATTGACATAAATTTTGTCGTAGCCTGGTAACATATTTACTTGATTACTACGAACCTTAGTGTGTAGCATTTATTCGCATTGTTTTTCTTTTGGCCACATTATTATACTTGGATTGTTATCTTAATGAAGGGTAACTTATACACATCACACATATAATAAGGGAATTTAATACTGAAGTTTAACAAATGAATCTTTTTCCTTTTATATAAATATTGATTGATAAGTCATTTATTTCGATTTATGTGTCATATTTTTGCTCTATATAGATATCACTTACAGTGAAGTCAGGTACATGCTTGTAGTATCACTTTGGCTTTGTAAAGGAATTCCCATAAATAATGCCCCATTACAAGTAACACACATACTGGTTTGTTTAATCTTAACAACGGAAATTGCATGTATTTTATTTTGATGTGGTAAGGCCTTATGAATGATCGCCCCAGGTTTGATGTTGTTTTGTCACAAATATTGAGAGAAATAAATCATACATTGACAAAAAATGTTGTTGTTTTTACTGGTGATTTCTTTCGAGTGTTACCATGAATAAAGTGTAAACAACCTGTTAACTACTACTTGGAACTGTATATATCCGAGATTATTTAATGCACCGGACTAGACCTAGCGTAGCGCAAGTGTACAAACGAACCGATCGACATCTACGGCAAAATAGCACAAATGTTTTCCATACAAAACAAGGTCGGTAAACAACTAAAAATTCATAAAGAAACTGAGCTGATCACTTTTAACATAAACACTTTCTGAGAAACAGGGTGTATTTAAGTGTAGTAGCAACGGGTTTCACATGGACAATAACGTACCTCCCATTACTGCAAATAAGGGAGATGCTCGATCTTGTATGCGTTTTGCGCCAAATGAAATAACGCCCCCATCAGTATATCCATGCATCGCCTCTCAAAGAGTACCTATACTTCCACGGTTTACCGTGTTCAATAAGGTATAGCAATCCATTTTCACAATTTATATTCCCGAAATGAGCAAACACATTTACCACAGAATACATGGAATCTTCTTACTCGTGTTGATTACGATATACCAGTGCAATCTCTAACAGTGTGGATTCCAGCTCCATTTAAATAATGTTGCAGGTGCAAAAACTAAAAAAAAAATTTTTTGCGAGACTGGTGTGGCCTCATCAGTGGGCCATTTTTAGTGATTTATAAATCAAATTAAAGCTCTCGGTGTCGCTAACGAAGTAGCATAGATAACATGCTTTCATTTTGGTTTGCTTTAAACGAGCTGCTGGCATACCCACTGTTGGATCAACAACCTTATGCAAACATCAAAGACACTGTGGGTTTAACGTAAGTCAGTATACATGGAACATTAAAGGGATAGCACATTCCTGGTTTAGATGATGCTTATCAATCATTATGTTGCGATATAGAGGAAAAAAGACTTTAAGAGCAGAAATGCTTAGATTTCGTAATTAAAGAACTGTTGGTATCAAACTCCATTTAGCAAACGTATGCGATGTTAATTGATACAATCAATCGAATAAAAGTCGTAGCCGATGACTTTTATTAGGGATTTTCCGATACAAGTTAATACAGTGGAACATATTTCATGTATTTTGTATGGTCCTAGATGTGTACATGCTTTTGTTTTTATCCCTAATATAAGCAAATAATACACGTACGTGATTTCAAAAGGACATATTTTGCATTATGTTCCATTTTATTATAACAAAAAACATTCCTTTCCATGATAAAAACTATCAGGTTTAAGGATAGCACAAGTATACTATAGACAGTTTGAATACGTTCTACAAGAACGCCAATTACCCTCTTAATATAACATCAATAACGATATTATACTGCCACCTTTAATCGTGCCTCGACAGGATACTATTTTATTGACAATCGCGCAAATAACACATTTGTATATCATTGGGGTAATATGCACTAAAGAGCGATGAGATGATAACACTAATAATGGTGAGGACACAATTGTATTAACATGTTTACAATGCACACATTTGTGCCAGTTGACGTAATTATATTATAATTGCCTACGGGGAATTTCTTTGCTTCGGCTGTAAATAGTAATACGGATTTATTAGTAATTCAGGATGATTGCTGAACCATGTATTTTTTCCACAAACAAATTGTGGTTATGTGAGATATATTACCCCCATTTTTTTTTCTTCAAAAACCCAGTCCATGACCCCAGATGAAAATGGGTAAGTTCTTTCACGTGCCCACACTCAACCTCTGCACCAACTTTTACATATTGTCAATGGCATAATACTTTTAGTCCTGAACACATAATGATGTCCATTCTTATACATTTCATGATCAAGTCGTCATATGATATACAAACCAGGCCCCTATCGTATTATAATGGACCAAACTGCATTCATTATTTTTTTTAATATAGTTTTCAAAGTATACTTCTAATAATAAATCAAATGTGTTACTCTCCTTTGGGAGCCGATTCACATAGATGATACGTCAATCTAGTTGGTGACATGCATAATTCCACAACAATAACGTTTCAAATAATTGCCTAAGAAATGTTTTAGAAGCAACATGTACATGTTTACTTAATACACGCAGCCATATCAACATTATTAACACGTTTGACAAGCTCATCTCCATTTTCATATTTCTATTCTCATTATATTATGTTTCCTGTTTATTATTCACAACATATATTTTAGAACAATTTTCATACAGGGGTATTGCAAAATTATCAGTTATATCAGCATAACACATGCCAAAGCCCTTTCTCAATCACCTATTAAATAATTTGTAAACAATTGTATCAATAACAATTTGTGAGGTGATAAGCACGCGTATTATATGCTGATTTTCGTTGTTTTTTGTTCTTTTGTTCGCTGCCCGCGAGATAAATGATTTTATACGTGTCACATACATGTACAAGTAACACGGTACGGGCGGCCTACGCCGGTATGTACACGTTTTATACGGTATGTGTACATTTTGTATCGTAAACAATTGCCATGTAATATTGCCATGTTATATCCAAAAATATAACATGGCAGCGGCATGTACTGTATTTACTAAGTCAGGTGATAATATATGTTATAGGCAGTAGTTTAGGGTAATACCCATATCGGTAGGATTGGTCATGACAGAACATATTCATAGACAGTCATGTCAAAATATGTTATATGTACCATGCATGTTGTATTGATATTTTTAAATGGTTAGTTATTTCAAGAAAACGCACAAATTAGTAATATACAGTAATACTTTTCTATCATATTTCCAAACCTTGGTATAGCTCACATTTGTATTTATGAAATCCAGCCCCTCCCCGGCCTGATAAATATGACGTTTCTGGTGAACTATAGCTATGCACTGTCAGTCTAAAGGGCAAACAGTGTATGATATTCGGCCATGACTATGTACAGGCCCCGGAAAGCGTCATATTTTTCTTGGGCCTAGTTCAATCACCATCCGAGAGATACAATGTATAGGCTGTCTAGTGCAGTTACATTATCATTCTACAATATGTGGAAGCATACAGTTGTGTGGAGTGCACCCGGGGCGGATTCATCCATGCGGGTTGTGTATCAAAAGGTGCATGTATATATTGGGGAACCGCGTATTTCAATGGACAGGTGCATATTTGGGTATCAAGGGGGTAATGTTTATTATAATGGTATAGCATTTACTGTGCTGTCGTAAATACATCGCATCGATTGCTATCGTTTACTATATCACATTTCATTTTTTAGTCATGGCGTTGATTCGATGATTATAAACTTAGTAGTACTACGTGTATGCGTCTGACATGATATTGCACATTTCCAAGCCGGCTGATCCGGGTCTTGACTGAGGCATCGTAATTGTATGTCTCTCCCGTCTCTTTCCATTGGAATTGGAGCCACTGAGATCTCTATTTTAGAATTCAGCTCAGCTGGAAACGGCTGAAAGGTGCGGTTACTTTGAGCGGGTCTCAACCTTCTCTGGACTAGAGTCGTGGTAAAGGAAGACTGATTTACAATCGAGATGGATGATGACGATGACTGCCCTCTATTCAATGGCACTGTTGCATATTGTGTGAGTATCCATTTCAGTCAAGATAGATTGTTATACTTAAAACAAATTAGTTTGGCCCAGACATGTACTACATCATATAATTACCTCCGCCAACGAGGTTGGAGGAGGTTATTTGTTCGGTTCCGTTTGTTTTCTTGTTCGTCACCAGTCTCCTGCGCACAAATTCATAGATATTTCAACCAATTTTGTGTAGACTCTTCGTGTTCATCTAAACTATAATCCATTCAATTTTCAAGTAAAAAAATTAGAGGGCTATGATTTTTTACAATTCGAGTGTTGGCGGAGGTATGCACTCTCTGAGGGCAGTGCGTCTAGTTATCATTGCTTTCCAAAACGTCCAGCAACATGATTCAGTGGCGGATCTAGCTTTTTGCTAAGGGGGGGGGGGGGGGGGGTTTGACCCGAGCCGCGTAGCGGCGAGTGGGGGGAGAGTCCGAGAGGGCGGTGTCCCCCCTTTAGGCGATTTTTGTTGTTGCTATTTTGAACCCCCGTAAGCAAATGGTAAGTGATTTGTTTTCACTTTTTTCACTTTTTTCACTGATACATTTTCACTTGGCAGCCCAAGGGGGGGGGGGGGGGGGGGGGCGGGGTGGGGGGGGGGGGGGGGGGTTAAACCCCCTAACCCCCCCCCCCCCCCTGGTTCCGCCGCTGTAATTATCATTATCCTTGATGATTGTATTTTAAGAATGATACCAATTAGATGGTCTTTATAGAGCGCTTAAAACTTGTAATATTCTCTAAGCGCTTTAATACTATATACAACAATAGCCTACTTCTTAACAATATAAATACTGTACCTAATTACAATATTTTCACTAAAGCAAATAAAATCTACATAGAGTGCAGTTGTAATGTTAAGAGGTGGTGTGTTCCAGATTCGAGTTGCAGCCATGGTGAAATATCTACCTCCACAGTTCTGAGTAAAGTCTTTGGGAAAATGGAGCAGATGCTGGTCAGATGAGCGAAGGTTGTAGACTGGTTGGTAGGCAGGATAGAATCATGTCATTGACGTAGACTGGGGCGATACCATGAATAGCTGTATGTGAGTAGAAAGATTTTGAATGCAACACGTTTTTCTATTAGTAACCAGTTTAGCATTCGAAGTGTTTGGGATATGGTGTGTTTTCGGGGAAACCTCTGTATGATCCTGGCAGCGGTATTCTGGATTTTTTGGAGTTGATTGAACAGTGTTTGAGGAAGTCCATACAGGATGTTGTTATTGTTATCTAGTCTACTTGTGATGAATGCATAAACTAAAGTGAGCGTTGCTGGGTTGGTCGGGACTGGCGGAATTGTCGAACTGCCGAATAGCCACCATTGCCGATATGCAAACGGAACTGATGTGATCTTGTATCCTAAGTTTATGATCCATTATAGCTCCAAGATTTCTTGTTGCAGAGATGGTGTAACTTCAGAGTCACCAACTCTAATATGGACAGGCTGTGTCTGTAGCACATTTTTGAAGCCGAGACCAAGAACCTTCAACAATATCGAGGCCGAGACCAGTATCGTTTAACATTTTTGAGGCCAAGACAAGGAACCTTCAACATTTTCTTAAGTTAACTGAACTTGCATACACTGCCAACAATTTGTGACAGTTCAGTTAATGTAAAAAGAGATCCCAAAATTGTTGTATACATGTAAAAATAAACAGTACATATATACAACTTAATTACAAGGCTTAATTTATCTTATCTTTGTATATTTTAGAATGCCATTTATGGTGTCAAGAAATCATTCGCTTCGTTGTCACTTGTTGGCTGGTAAGTGTATAATTTGGAGCAGGTTTTTTTTATTATTGGATTAACTATATAAACTGTATCATGGCAATTGTTAATCGACTTATACAATTTGGAATGGCAAATGTCTAACTGCTGCAGCCCTGTGCTTTAGACTGCCAAGGTTATTGAGGGAAATTGTGAAAATGTACTGTCTACATTATGTACTATGTAACTAAAAGTGAAAGATTATGTAAAAGAGACACAGTTCTCCAATGCAGCATATGAATATATCAATGGAACTGACTATAACACTTCTTGCATAAAAAACATAATTGGAAACATAGTTAATAAAATCAAACATATGAATGAAAAATAAATCAAAGTATTTCTTTTGATATGTTTATCTTGCGACATGGGTTTATATTCTATAAAGAAAATCGATCAGTGAAAAGGATACATCTTTATTTCCCTTGCCATATAAATATGCCTGTGCACTGACACCCAATGCTTATAAGTTATTACAGGATGAGCAGATCTTAGCATGTAAAATATAACTTTTTTTTCGGTGGTGGTTTTCGATCTATATTTAAAAAAAACTTAAGTAAGAACTTCCGAAGAGATCAAATTGATTAGAAAATACATATGTTGATCAGTCGACAGTTTACATCAATGCCTTAGTATGTTTAGTTTTTTTTTAATTTATATTCAGGTATATGAGCGTTAACACGGGAAAAGATTTATCTAAAGTTTGTATAGCCCTGGTTTATTTATGTTAAATGTTCAAACTATATTAGCAGTGTAATTGTATGGTCTACAGGACGAGAGATTTATCAAGGCAAACATTATCATCTTTTCCCTCTGGCAACTCCTAATTTGTGCCTACCTTTTAATGACAAACAAAAAAGGTGAACAAATCACAATTTTGAAAATCTAAGAAAAATACGTGGTTTGACTTAAAGTTGCCATTTTTAACACCGAAATCTGTTTGGAAAATTGTGTTTGTACAATGTGTTGCAGATTTTGGATTGTCCTAAATTATGGCGATTTACACACTAATCAAAATCATCAAACATTAATGAAAGCAGGTACACTAACGAAATAGGCTCTACAAAAAGAAAAATGTATGCTCTTTCTCCTTGTACACTTCTTGCAACTTATTTTCGTCTTGCTCAAATGTAGGAATACCAAACCACACATATGTGGGCTATCGTCCTTGATGGGTAAGGATAACAGTTTTGGTCAAACTGAATGTTAGTAACCAAAACTTGCACCACAACATTACATGCTTACACACTATTAGTTAATAATTCCACCATGCCCGAAAGGTAAACAACATACAAACGACTAAGTAAGAATGATGTCATCATTTAAAAAGTAGCCATTAGAACACAAAAATGCACTCTCTACCATTTTTGCTTAGTGTGAATGTGAAATGTAAAATAATGATTCAATAGAGTGATTAGACTATTTAGAAAAAAATATATATTTTCGACAAAGTGTAAGCGGCTTATAGATTTTGTTCTTTTATTGTCGAAACAAATGTGGGTCCCACATTTATTCCAAACGGATATATTTATGAATATTTCAGCTCTTTCTGAATCGATTTTCATGAAATAAAGTTAATTTTATTCTCTAAAATTACAAGGTCTATCAAAATAGTTAGTTAGTTCATAACCTCACAAAGTCAGTTGACACTTAAAAGCTGGGCCTTTATGTTATACACTTAACATGGTCATCATGAAACCTAGCTGTCTCTATTAATTTGCTAACCTTTTTAATTTCTCGACAGCGTTTTCATGTTCAGTGTGATTTACATCTTCAAGAAATATGAGCTATTTGTGCAGAGGCTGATACTGTATCTTACTATGGCTGCATTCTTTCAATCGAGTTCATCCTTTTTGGTGAGAAACAAATGATTCCAAGATCCATCTAGTTACGTTTTAACATTATAATCACTTTATATACAGGGCTAGGGTATGGTTTGAGGCACCACGGGGCACTATAGGTGCCCCCCCCCCCCTGAGGCCCACCTTTTTTCAGCTAAATGTTTCGTTCCGGATACCCCACAAATCCTAAATATTGGCCGTCCCACAGAGACCCCAAATCTTCAATATCGGCTGTTCCACCCGTTCCGCCGTTCCGCCGTTCGCTGGTAGTGAATTTAAAAAGCCCCTGAGTTTCATCTTGCAAACATGACGACGGGCGATATGCTCCGAAACCCCTACATTGGAACCCTGGGGAGGCACATTACCAACAAAAGTTAAAGTCCTTCCGGTGTCAATCTTAGCACATAAGGCGGCGCCTATCGCCGATTAATAAGCTATATGCCTCACGTCTACTAAATGTAGGGCCCCACTCAAGACCACATTTTCAGCTAAATGTTTTGTTCCGGATACCCCCAAAATCCTAAATATTGGCCTACAATAGTCCTCTAACATCGTGTGATTAACCTTCCCTTCTCCATTCTATAAATGCTGAGTACCTGGCTAGTAGGCAGAAGTAAGTCTTTGGTATGACTTGGTCTGGATTTTAACCCGGGACCCCCGGCGCATGAGGCGGACACTTTAAACGCTTATCCACCATGCTCGGTTGGGGAGGCACATACCTACCCAAAATGTTGTCAAGTGATACCGGGTTGGGTGGGGCCACCCTTTAAAAAAAATCAAACTTGACACTCAGTTTTTCATTACCTCACAAACAATATTTCTTGAAGCGCCCTCTATACCAAAACTGAACTATCCCTTTACAATATTTAATGCAAGTTGGTTCGTATTATTCATTTTAATTTGGTATAATGTATGAATATGTTTATGAACCTCGGAAAAAACCTTCTTTCTTGTAGCGACCTCTTTACCAAAACTTAACTACCCCTTTAAAGTGATCTTTTACTCCAAAGTGATGTTTGAGTCATAAATCATGCACCAATTTCATCACTTAAAGTCTTCTAAATGATCTGTGAAAGTTGCATAGACAAGAATACATTGTTCATCTAGTGAAAAAAGTTAACATTGATGTGAGAATTAATCATAACAAAGGGGATTACACACAAATGTAAATCCATTGCATTCTTATGTTACGAAATGCCCGAATACAAGATACTAGAGAGATGTAAAAGCTCCAAGTGATTTTGGTTGAATTTGACAAAGTTAATGGGTCACTGTCTTCAGTATTACAGATAAAACATTGATTGTGTGTATTGTTGTTTTGTTTGTGCCTATTACATTCATTGTATACATTTGATTGTGTGTATTGTTGTTTTATTTGTTCCTATTACAGGTAGGTCCCAGACTGGATAGTGTTGTATGTACATTTGAAGCATGGTGGATATCGTTTTGGAGTAAGAATGCAATTATCTATGGGAAAAAAAGTTTAGAACTAAATTCTTATATTATTATTAACACACTGTGTCATCATTATTAAATACATACATATGGATGTGACATAGATATTAAAGGGATATAGTAAATTTGTTGGTAAGTGCATGGCAACATGCCTGTGACTGAAGAAAGTCGATGAAATGTGTATTTTTGTAATTTGATATGTCCACCGTGTGATGTGTGAAACTTACATGGAAAGTAGATGTCATATGAGCGAAAATGCAAAGTGATATTTGCTTATTGGACTGACATTGTACACAGATGAAGTTATCCGGTGGAGATTGTCAAATCTGAACACGTCAATCATACAATTCTTTGTTACGAAAGAGAAATTCAGAAAATGTTTAATGCTTGTATAATTGATAATACGAATACAAAGAGGTATAAGTGAGAATACAAAGAGTTCTAAGTACTTTTCGTGGATGTTGACAAGAAGTGCTGGATATGTATCTAATATCACACAATGGTACCAAACCATTTAAGTATATCATTTTTCTTTGCGTGATGGTCATAAAGACATATGTACAAACAATACAGGGTGAACATGGAGATGGTTTTGCTTCTTTTTTTAAGACACATCATTTTTAGTACGTTATTGTTTCATTCTGTATTTGAAATTGTAATGGTGAGTAAAATATCTACATAATATAGTACAAAACTAAATATTGTTTAATTTATCGCATGGCAAATTTTAATATAAGAGATTGGCCTATACTACTGTGCGTTAGCTGCGTTATCAGAAATTGTACTAGAACAAATGATGTGTATTGTAAATTAGACCAGCACAAGATACAAATGGAAAAAAATGTATCATGTGATTTCCATTCAAATCATTTCTACAGATTGGGCTGTACTACTGTGGGTTAGCTGCATCACTTTCAACCTCTACCTGATCATCATATGGATGGCGAACCCTGGGAGAAGAGAAATGTGAGTTCATTAAACCAGTGCTCCAAACAAGCACAGGCCTGCTGGTCAAGGGCCACTACAAAGTAAATTTGCCTTTGGGCCAACAGATTTCATTGATCCTAAATTCCACTGGCCCGAATGGGCAACCAAGTAACACATAGTTCGTTAGATTTTTCTTGTGTTTTTTGGTTTGGGGCCATCGGATACAAATTGTGTGCCACTATAATTTTACAACTCTGTTTTTGACTTGCCCGACGGGGCAACGAGGTAAATAAATTACATTCTTGCATTGCTTAGATATATAATTGGTTTAGAGGGCGCTTCGAGAAACTTTTTGTTGTTGAAGGTAATGAAAAGGTGTAACATTCGAAAGAGCACAAGACATAATCAACTTCGCCTGATCAAAGTCGGTTCAGAACAGCTGAAATATCCATAGGTATATCCGATTAAATTAAATGTAGCTTTAGAAAATATGTTAAAATCATTCACATTTTTGGAAAAATATACCAATAGGTTTGAACATTGTTTTGGATGATATCTCTCTATTGAACTATTATTTTAACCAAACATCCCAGTCACATGTTTTGAGACAACAAATGTACAAACTTGACGTGTCTGAAGTGCGCCCTCTTGCATTAACATCTGTAACAACTGTAAATGATGTTCAATGATAACTTCCAAGTTTTGGTTAATGAAATGTTGTTTGACCAAAAATGGACTATCCCTTTAAAACCCTCGAAGATAATTGATATGTGTTACGGGGTGCATTCTGCATTAACTCCAATATTTTTGGTCCTTAATGGGTTAAAAGGGGAACAAAACGCTGGCATTTTTGCTTACTGTTAAATATAAAGCAAATAATAACCGTTGGTGAAGGCGATGGCACAAACTATCAATTCCGAGGCGATCTGGATGTAGCTATCTTTCCGAAACGATCTACTTACCAACAATAATATTCCAATTAACTCCATACAAATTCCATAGACTAGCACTTGGGACTGGATCTAAAATGAAAGTGAACTCCAACATTACTCCAAGTCAAAAGACTCCAATTGAAACTTTGTGAACTCCAAGAAAATTGTAATTAATGATGATGAAACACTAAACAGTTCATAAGTCAACGTTCTAAACACGCAAATAGAGTCAAAGCAAACGGTGTACGATACATACAGTGCATGGTATACGTACCATACGCAACGTATACATTACATTTGTAATTCGCGCCACACATTCAATTGCATTGAATTGACTGTGGAGTGTGTGTGGCTATTCAAATCCCGTACTAAATGCAGCAGACCTACCGTACCCGGTACCGTACATACACACACAGTCAATTCAATGCAACCGCGGGGTGAAGATAGTACGTTACCAATTATCTAGTGAGTGCAACGCATTTTCACCCAAGATATCTACACAGTGTAACGAAATTTTCTTCTCCCATCAATGATGGGCGAAATTATGTTTCATCACGTGATTAACTTTTGACCAATCGTAGAGCAAGATTTGTAGTATGTTGAATATAAAAGTCCATAATTCCCGTCACTTGTCGTATATTTCATCTTGGGTACGACTAATAATGAAAATGTTCAATGTGTTTAAAACCACTATCTTTTGTTTTGACTGAACACTGGAGGCTGTCATGTTACACAACGGTACTGCAAGACACGTCAATTGATTGTCACTATCAAAAACGGGTTACATATCCTCTGACAATTCAACAATATTGGTTACATAACCTGCTTTGTTCAATGCATGCTTAGATGACGTATCAATTTTCCATCTCTTCCCAAAGGCATAATCTACCAAATAGTGATATGGGACCAGAGTTTGCTGTTTCTGTTCTTCTCAAGATGGTCGTATAGTCTTATAATCATATACATAAGTTAAATTATGATATTTACAGTTTATGGTTCATATATGTTATACATGTACGTATTCATTTTATTATTCCATGTGAACGGCCACTGCTTGTGTCCTTCAGCAAGACAATTAATCCACTATTGCTGCTCTCTATCCAGATGTATACATGGAACCCGTTAGAAGGTGAACAACTTTATGTTAATGATCTTCTTAATGCCCATGAGCCACTTGGAAGGAATGCTCCCAAGGGAGTGGAGATGGTGCGCACAATGTGTGCGTACTGCATGACATTGTATTCTATAATCGGGATAATTCTAATGTAAATCGCCTAGAGATAAAATTGCATCATTGTAGGCCCTATATACGTCAAACCTATTACTGTTATTGCAAATTGTTCTCTACCATAACAAGAATCTACGACCTGGTGACATGGGGCCTGAGTCTATTTGGTGCATGTTTGCCGCTCATAGGGAACCACTATGGACCGGCGGGGGCATGGTGGTAAGCATTCACCATCATTTCATTTTAAGCCTTAGAAATCTATTGTTATACAAACTGATGAAGGGTTGATAATGTGTGTAATTCTGTGATTTCATAAGTCAACTGAGTGATGCGTCAAAATTCCATGGTAAATACATGTCATATGACTGACTAATAAGCGAAATGCAACGTGATATTTGCACACTCATTGCGCTGACTCTGTACACAGCGCTATAATTAAATCCAGTATACGATAATTACAAATCTGAGCCCTTCAATCACACATATCTTTATAACAGCAGATAAATTCGGAAACCCCAAAGCTATTACATGATTATATCGGTAATACAAATACAATGAGGTTCAAGAGAACCACTAGAGTTCCAAGTAAATGTTGAGGTTTTGATAATGTTATTATAGATACCTTTATTAAAGTTGATAAAGACATGCAAATTTCTAATATGACTTTGTTTACTTTAAAAGGATCTAGAAACTGTGTTGACATGTGCAAAAAGTAATGAGTGGTTGATACAATGTACATTGTTCTAATCTGATATGTCAACTGGGTGTTGTGTGAACATTTCTTTATTTAGTGCACGACACGATTTATCCGGATTTCATCGTCCTTTACCTTTTACAGTTGGATCCCTGCAGAATATCCTGTTTGGAGATTCTTTATGTAAGTTGATTTGAATCATTATTTGCATTATTTTTGTCGTAAACATTACGTCCAATAACCGTTTATATTGTGTGTAATTAGCATCTGCATTAAAACTATACAGGCTGGCCCCCACAAAATGGAATGGGGTACTTGCCATAATAAAGAAACATATCTCTATTGGAAGTGTCAATGGGAAATTCCTAGGCGAAATTTCTTTGAGAAATTCCTATGGAAAATTCCAATGGAAATCCTATGGGAAATTCCTATTGGTTTCTATGGGAAAATACATAAAAAAAAGAAACCCATAAAACCCATATTTCACTTTCCCTATTGAAACCAATAGAAACCAATAGGCCTTTGGGTTTTTATTGGTTTCCTATGGGTTTTGGTTCTATGGGAATTTTGACCTGGGTGATGACTAGGTTCACGGGATAGGGCATCTTTTACAAAGAAAAAAGGATACCAAGAACAGTCATTTTGGTCGAGTAGTTTTTGTTTCAGGAGACCATATCAGTTGCCCATTTGTGTCAATTTGTACCGATTCTGTGCCTGATAAATTGCACTTACTGCCCGTCATAGCATTGAGTAACGATCAATGCGTGTGCCATTGTACGTGCGCATTCAGCCGTATAGAGAGTAGAAGGAGTACTTACATGATGAGTATCTAGAGAACGAAAGTGCGCTATACAATTTCCAGTATTTTTTTTGATTTAATATACTTTTTCCCCGTCTGTCCATCCTAATTTTCCAGATGGTACGGTCCTCTGTTTATACTCATCTTGCTCATGTTTGTTACCTATGCGTACATCTCTTACAAGCTGCGTGACAAGGTGAGTTAAACTCCAAGACATTTTTGTATTTTTGGTATTCGTATAATCTATTCATTACGAAAGTATACTGTATACTAAAGGGACCGAGTAACTTTTTTGACATGTGCAAACAGTGATGAATGGTAGATAAAATGTGATTGTTGTGATCTGATATGTCCACTAAGTAATATGCGGAAATTTCACGTTAAGTAAATAATATAGCACAAGGTAAAGATATATTCGCAGACTCATTGCAATCACTTTGTACACAGTTATAACTATCCGGTGGATAGTAAAAAAAATGAACAATTCAACCGTAAATATCGTTTTAACGAAAGGGACATTCATTAAACGAAACGTGCTCTATGCTTCTTTTGGTAAAATGAATACATCAATGTATGAGGGATCCATTAGAGTTCTAAGTAAGTTTTTGTAGATTTTGACAATGTTTTCAGATCCCATTAAAGGCTGAATAGTAAGTGGTGGCCATCCTAGCAAGTGCAATCAGAACATCATCGAAATTGGTGGACCGAAACAAGGACATGATGCCCTTGCATGAAAAAAGGACAACATTTTGTATGCCGAGTTCTAAAGTAAAATGTGGTATTGATGGCAGTTTTGTGGACCAAACTACATTAACTTGACCTGACGGACCAGAGGCCTATGTTAATGGTTTAGCCCTACCCATTATATGCATGGTGTTTTTTTTTTTTATAAAAGGGATGCGTTACTTATTTGAATACTTGCATATTTCTTGTTTTAAGTATTGTTTTGGTCAAACTGAATTTGTAATAACCAAAACCTGCACCATAACATTACAAACTAATAGTTATAACTCCACTATGCTCGAAAGGTATACAAAATTTCAAACGACTAATTAAAAAGCCTGTTATCATTCTAAAAGTCCCGCTTAAATACAAAAGTGCACTCTTAAAAAAGCATTGGTTTCACCCTCTCAACCCTTTTTTAAAACCAATAACTGTCCACGTTAGGTTTATGTTAAAATAATGATGAAATAGAGAGATCATCAACAACTATTTAAAAACCTCTTTTGTCAATTTTTGAAAAAGAGTAATCTTCTTCTTTTTCTGAAAATATCAAATAAATATGGGATCCCACAAACCATGTCTGAGACAATACAAACAAATCGAAACAAAATCAGAAAGGTCCGGTAATTACCCCCGGACAAGTAATGTAGGTTAAGCATGACGTCATCATAATTTATTCATGAATATAGAATCTACATAGAATATTTTACCTAGTAGCAAAGTGAAATTAATGTATCTGTGATTGTCAGCCAGGCTGCATATCTGGCCAAAGTGCTCCCTAGGGAGTATGAAATAGCACCATATGTACAGTTTGCTTCAGTATGTATCTTTGGACCAACACAATTATGTGTTTGAAAACACATGGAAATAATTTAAGATAAGTATTGTTATGATTTGTATTTCATGGTAATGGTTGTGGCGGTGGTCATTATGGTGATGATGATGTTGATGATGATGATAGTGGTAATGATGATAGCAGTAATTTAATGATTATCCTAATTTGATCTACCCTTGTTCTTATCATGATTATTATTATATAAATATTGTCCTCTCCCACCTCACCTTGATGCAGATACGCAGCTGGCAGGGCACCTATGACCCACAGATAGAGAGGAGCAGGCAGCTAATACGAGAGGAGATCAAGCCGTTGCGAGCATATCCCTTTATTTACCTCATACTGGCAATATTTCCTCTTATAAACAGGTAACAACAAATATTAATTGTATTTGTTCACCATTTGCATAATCGACCAAGAAATCATACATAGTTATAACAATACAAAATATAGCACTACTCGTTATTGTTGTTCAATATAAAATGTTATCAAACGTAACCAGTCCAAGCAAATAAAACAACAGTTTATATTCGTTGTAAAGTTATTCTTTTATTCATTAATGTGTCTGATAAAGTAAAAATAGGTAAATAAATCACCTAGTCTGCGAGTTGAATCCTACTCGCCGGCAGCATGCATGATACGTGGAGAGCCTCGACCGGCCGTGCGCGTATGCGGTGCACGGACAATGCATGCAATATAATAGCGGCTAGTGCAGTGTATGTAGATCGCTTCAATTCAGCTCGCGTAAAGTGCACTATTATCAGCTGTTTTTGCAGGTAATTGTTCTCGTATTTTGTTTAAAAGCCCTACAAACATGTAAGTAGAATAAGAGATAGTCTAGAATAGGTGTGATCGTAATAATCTTGCATTTTCGTTCCTTTTCGGAGCATTTTAAAAGTGCAATTACTTACAAGGCAGTCATGGCAGTTGGCGTGCAGCTAGCTAGCTAGGTATAGCTATAGAGCACAGCCTGTCTCGCGGAGCGGTGCCGCTGAAACTCTAGTGCGTGTTCGTATCATTCAACTGACGGGCATTTCTTTTTTCGAGGCACGTTCAATTTGCGTCTCTCAATTTGTCAAACAAATCTCAAATTTTGGGAAAATAACCACTCATACGGTAAAATATCTACTTTTACACTAACATTGGGCAATTCTAGATTTTTGTTTCTTCATTTCCGATGTTGCAAAACGAGCGAGCGATGGACGTTGTAAACGAAATAATGCACGCAAACTGATCTATACCGCGATATAGCAGAGAATTCACCCCTCGTCACACGTCATCGACCTAGCGGCGAGATCGGGGTGAATTTGGGCCCTGGTTTGGAGGGTGAATTTTTCTCATTTTCAATTTCGATTTAAAAATATTTAAAACAATTCAAAAAATCTGAATTTCTCGAGGCTTGTTAAGTACAAGATTACCTTCACAATCATACCAAATTCGACTCAATTTATAATCAATGAGCGAACCGTTTAACATATATTAAATATTATTTTCTTATTTTACTATTATTTTCATTGATCTTGTTTGTGCAGAATACAGAATGCGATATCGCCAAACAACCCAATCTTTGCGCTGTACCTCTTACACGCCATGTCTAGCCCCCTCGTGGGACTGGTTAATGCCATTGTGTATGGCCTGGATCCGGAGACTCGCAGCCGCCTCACGTGGACACAGATAAAGGTTTGTCCAACTCTCTTTTATACAGTCAAACCTCAGTCTATGTCTCTCATTACCTCATGCTAGTTTGGTATACAACCTACATGTATAGTTGATCTAACATGGCTCTCACGCAAATAACAAGACAGGGTGTCCGTTCTTATCATGAAACCATCGGGGGTGACCAAACGGAACCAGTTCCAACAGTAGGCCCTGACTTACCGACTTAGAGAAGGGGGGGGGGGGGGGGAGGCTGAGTTAACTCACCATCGGACATTAATGGGTCTTGTATATTGCAATCAATTCAAGCTAACTATCATGGTGTGTTATTGGCATCCCCCGTGCTTCCTATGCAGGAACGTATTCACAGAAAACACTCCGTCCCTCAGATAAGACGATAAATGGAGGTGCCTTAAATGAGACAGTCACACCTCATTCACGCCGAGAACCTAGTCTACCTCTCGAGAAGTGTAGGGTGTTAACCCGATTGACTAGTATGACATCCTGCACATCACAGCCACATTACAATGATTTAATAATCAGTGCACGGGTGGGAGGAGTCATCAGTTGCCCCCCCCCCCCCCCGCCCCCCCCCCCACCCCCCCTTCCCCCTACTAACAACACGCCATGCTAGCGCGCCAGTATATGGCAAAAATCCCCTCATGTTATGTGGAGGATTTGGTCCAGGTACGGATGCTTTTCATGAAAGCAGAATGCATGCTAAGCCTTTTGCTATCGTTTGTATGATCTCTGCAAAATGTCTTCATCATGTTGACATTTGTCTTATTTATTTCATGATTTGTGTGTGATTTAAAACAAGAGTTTAAGCAGTGGATTCCCAGTTTATTTGTCATTAATCAAAGATATAATCACCCTTACCTATACATTATTACTAACCTTAATCCTAAACCTAAACCATCATCCTAACCAAAACGTTTAACTAACCTAAACCTAAACCATAAACCCTGAATTATTTCACTAAAGGTCTCTTCAATTCATTGGAGCAACTGTTCATTGAGCAAGTGTTGTGAAGCCAGTAATTTGTTGACATCCTTTAATATAATGCATTAGTTGTGTCTTGTGCATCATTTGAAGTTTGAAGATTATTTTACTTCTATTTCTTGCCTAACGTTCTGTTTTGTGACATATTGCAATGAACCATTGGGTAATTATGAGTCTCAACATGTAGTGTTTATTTTTTAGAATAGCTAACACGTGTATAATGTTGTACCGTATATCCTTATATCTGGCATTTGGGGTTAAATCACTCCTGGTCCCCTAGTATTCCTTTTCACTGGTCCAATAGTTGTATCTTTCTCTCTTCTCCCTTTCTCAGGTGGCAGTTAGCACCCATAGAGCCAAGAAGGCCCGCATCCAAGAGTACGACGTTTCCCCGAACGACCTCCCCCAACCACCGTCCCCAGAGGACGTAGCCCCCACCGCAGACGACCAGCCCACTTCCCCCCTCCCCACTCTCCATCAACGCTGATGTGCACCTTGATTCGGACTTGTGATCTAAACAACAGGACAATAATGCAAAAGTCACAGAACTGGATGATTTTGATGAAGTGAATATAACATGTTGAAGATTATCCAGCATGGGGATGATGTATTCCGAACGACCTCCATCCGGTCCCTCCATCTCCCCCTCCCGCTCACTGTAATGCCGATGCGCATTTTGATACAACAAGAAGTTAGGAAAGATACTAAACAGGATGATTTTGATGAAATGTATATCAAGATTATCAAGCGTGTGGATGTTGGCTCCCCGCAGACCCCCCCCCCCCCCCCCACCCCCACCAAGGGACGTAGCCCACCACCCCCTCCAAGCTCATCTTCAACGCAGTTGCGCACTTTGATTCGGAATTGGGTGACTAATATGCGGGAACATGATCATGTTAAAATCCACGATAGGGACGATGTTGATAAAGTGAATATCACATGTTACAGCTCAATACAGCACATGAACAATGAACCTCACATGTTAGCTGATGTACATTGTATTAACCTGTTCCCTTTTATACTGTATAGCCTTGCACTGTGTGAACAAAACAGAGAATAGCCTCATTTAATCTCACGATATATAACAGCGCCATTTTTAATATTTGGGATGAACATAATGTTTTCGACTTTATTGCACTATAATGCTATCGTTCTTTCAGCCAACCCGTTTTTACTTTTGTAAATTGTACATGCAGTCAAAGTGTCTTACTTTCTTTTCTGCGGTCATGAAAGTATTTGGAACTGTCCAAAGGGCTGCATTAAGTTTATAAGATATTTCAAAAAGTAATATTTGAGATTGTTATCGTATACACATATTATTGTTGGATTCTTCAGAACGATGTGTGATAGTTTTATACAAAGGAACAAGGTCCACTCAATGAAAAATGTCAACTGACAACTGACCTTATCATTTACTTCTACTATTGATTTTGACGGCAATTAAAAATCAAACTTTGAAACCCTTTCATACAATCATATATATTTCCATATTCAAGAAGGCATTTGACACACCAGAACCCATTTCTACCTTAGTTGCCATGCACAATTTTGATTGAATTTAACACAGTAAACAGGTCACTCTTTAATTATTTTTTTTTATTGTATCATGTTTTTAGTATTGATGCTCTCTTTTATATGACCACCGTTCATTGTCATAGCTATCTGATTCCTGCAATTTAAATCGTCAATACTAATTATCTGCATCGATAAGTAGCACGTCTGAAAAATTAAACATTTCATTTTTGTAGTGACCTCCTGCCTATATCCGCTTTCGAGACAATGTAATACACTAAGATGTGTTAAGGTTCAAATAATTATATTCGTTGATGAAATGATACATGTGTGGGAGTGTCGTGGTATATTGGTTCGGGCCTTTGTCTTTCAATACGAGGGTTGTGGGTTCGATTCCCAGCCGCGGCTTGCATGTCCTTCAGCAAGACACTTTATCCACATTTGCTGCTCTCAACCTGTATGTAGTATACCGTAGAACACCATCGTCAAGCACCTCCAAGCACCAATATGCATCTTGCTTTTAAAGAGCGCCCGCTCTCTGTCCAAACGGGAAACTTTTATCAAGAATGCAAATAATGGTGAGGAATATTCATGAGGATAACAATGGAAACGTCTTTAAAATCAAGATGCGTATAGGTGCTTGGGGTTGCTTGACGATGGTGTTCTACGGTATGGGTACTTGGCAGGAATTTATTCCTTGAAATACTTGAGCGCCACATCATGGTAGCTCGGCTTTAGAGCCGAGGTAATAATGCCCCGAGAGCTTTTGGACTTATATTTAAAAAAATGGATATTATCATTATCATTATTATGTTGTATTTATTGGCCGGTTATGTTATCGCTCAATGTGTCATGAATTGTACAATATTTGTGTTTTATAGTTAAATTTAATGGTTACGAAATTTAATAACTATATTTATGACACGTTGTGTTTTTCCCCGTAATGATGATTACTCAACGAAACTACAATATAACAATTAAACAGTAACCCTTTTTCTTTTATATGATGTAAAGTAATGTCGAATCAATGTACAGTTTTCGAGGTTGTACGCGGGTAGACAGTGTACATAATCTTGTAAATAGACGTGACACATATAATATGGCCAATGTATTTGCATGTACCATTTTGCATATTACGAGGAGTTTTCCTGCTCCAGTTATATAATGATGCTTATTTGACATTTGAAGCTATATATGGAGGTTTCCAGTTGCATGTATACAGTTTTCCTGCATGTTCGTTTTTTCTTTAAAAAAGAGAAAATTGTAAGATGAGGCATAAGTCATGTTTGTTTGATTATGTGTGATGTACAGTACATTATGACCGAGTTTTGTTACTGAATATCTATATGTATTACTCTGGTATCATGACTTGTATTATCACATGTATGATATACTGCAAAGTTTTCGCTCAGGATAACTCAACGATGATGTGACATATGCAATTCAGCAGTAGCCACTTATATTTTATTCTTAATGTTATATGTTATCTTCATAATGAAAATGTGTTTAATGTCAATGTTGATATCGAGGTTTTTCATTGTTAAAAAAAAGCACGGCCTATATACATCTTAAATATTGAAGTGACACATCTGTATGACCTTATATGACATTTTGAAGACACGTATACCATATGCATGATATTGTCTATGTTCGTTAATGTGTTCCGTTAATGTAATGATTACTTGAAGCTTAGTGGAACTTTCATCGCATGTATGATTTTCCCCTGCATGCATAACAGTATGCGAAATGTATATTATATCCCCATCCATTTTCCTCAAGAAACTACACTATTTTAAGATGATTACTTAAATGTTCATGTTTGCTCTTGTTTGTTGATTTCTCCCTGTGTAATGTATAAAACTGCTGCTTAAAAAAATTGATACATGTTACTTTGTACCGTTGTTGTGACGTTGACAAATTATGTGTTATCGTCGTGTTACAATTTCAACATAATAATATAAACTTTATTGTCAGTGTGTGTCCTGTACTGATGCTACAATGCATAAATCATTTTAGCCATACATATTTAAATACGATTTCGTAATCCATGACCATTTTCAATATATATGTCGCTGTTTGAAATTCGTTTTTGCCATCATTATAATGGAATTCTCATGTGCCTATTTCTATATGTATGCATTACCATGTATGCGATACCGTGCATAGTTTGCTTCATCAATTTTTACTAAAAAAACTAAATTAGATTGAAATAAGGTCTATGATAGTTGCCGTTGTTCTTGTTTCAATGACTAGACATTATATATTGACCACCTCAAATTACAATTTTAGCATACAATTAGTGCCTATTAGTGCCTACTGGAGTTGTTGGTGTTAACATTAAAACAATCAATGTATCATATTCAAGTTATGTATTATCAAACGCCTTCAACAATACAATCTAGGCAAGGAAATCAGAATTAGCAATACATACAAAACACGTCGTTGATGATGTTTATGCATGAATTTATTTGTACCAGTCTGTTGTAGGTTGTAGGTTTTGTCGAAATAAATTGCATACAGTGAGAGTTATACACAAAGTATGGGATGCTTACATGAACTCTGCAAACCTACATCTTTCTCCACATGTATGTTTACTATTGTGGTACTGGAACATCGTTATGCAATTTGTTTCTTCATTAATGAGCATGGCACAATACTGGTCACGCGAAACAAATCGATTTGATGATATAAAGTTAAGTAGTAATAATCACAAAGCCTGATTTCGTGTGTCATTTCATTTGTCGTGACTTGTTACATCATATTTTCTCATGACAGAATGCCACAAAGTCAAAGTTAATGTTCATACATAAATCATATATTCTGGAAACCATATCGCGGAATTTAACCCGTTCAGGACTGATTGATTACTCTATAACATGCATTCTACATAGATCCCATCAGCCCCGGACTATTTCTTCCCAAGGTAATAACCCCTAAAATATTCACGCAGGACATTATAACAACCGGACAATCTACTCCAATAAACATTACCTCTACCATGTCTACGTGACTAGTATCCAAAGGATGATTACCCATATACAAATAATCAGAGACACCCCTTCAACTATTTCTTTCACAATATCCATTTAAACGGAACGTTTGATAGTGTATGGTAACACATTTACCTAATGATAAGCACACGTAGCACCTGTTGAACCAGCGGGATACGGTGATTGGGGTTGTGGTTGGGCATTATGCATTCTGTCTTCCTTTGTGCTGCGTTGTTTGGTCAATTGTTCAATGTACTTATGTCACATGACTATGCATGTATTATTTCTTCATAACATATTATAAACAAGTCCAACACAGCTATCAAAGTAATTTTAATTTTGATTCATAATTATATTATTGATTTGTATCCATGTGTCACATTATTTGCAAAGGTTTAATTACTTTTATACAATGTCCTTATTTTCACCTCACTTGTTTCACTGTTTTTGTAAAAAATGACCCATATTCACGTCACATTTTTGTTTTGTTTTTGTAACAAAGTTCATAATAAGAAAATGCTTTTGAGTTATGATAAACATGGTTGACATTGTTGCGGTGAATGCTTATGTATTATGATGTCATGTATATATATATATATATATATCTGATGTTGTTCTGTCACAATTATAGTGAGGAATTTATGAACAAATAATTCATACAAATAAATTACGAAATGCACGCAAAAACAATTCTTGTCTTATGGTATTTTCTTCTGAGTGTTACCATGTACATAACCTGTTAAATACGCAAGTATTCCATTAACGAGATTATGTCGTGCACCGGACTAGACAAGGCGAAGAGAAACTGAACAAAATAACCGTTTGACGTCTGTTAATAGAGCAAACAAGGGAAATATCGTTCATTGAAAGGGATCTAGTAATTGTGTTGGCATTGGCAACACGTGATAATGGTTGACATAATGTTTCTGTTGTTGATCTGATATGTCCAAAAAGTAATGTTGAATAATTCTCACTTTAAATATATGGATAATATATGGCCGATGAATGGGCGAAAATGCAAAGTGATATTCGCCAACTCGTTGCACTGATTATGTAAACAGTATATAACTTTCTAGTGTATATTCACAAATTCGAATACTTCAATCGTAAATATCTTTTTAACGAAAGGGAACATAGAACAAAAACGTGCCATGATTATATTGGTAAAGGCAGTTTTCGATCGCTTAGACGAGGGCTGTTGACCTGTCGTCCCAGTGAGGAACCACAATGAGTTGACTAGGCACGTTAACTGCTGTTTTCTATCTTTTCGATATCACACGACGACCCAGCTAGCCACCTGACGTTGGGCCGATGTCGGAATTTGGTTGTCGGATGTCGGCATATCGCCGTTGGCTCGAGGTTAAAATGTCCGCCAGCCCAACTTCGTCACGACGTGATATATTGGCATAAGGTCATTTTCCGACAATGGCCCAACATCATGTCATGAGATGATGTTGGGCCATTGTCGGAAAATGACGAAGTTCCATAAAATCATATATAAATAACACTTTGTATAATGACCACAAAAGGAAAACACAAAAATGTGCCGCTATAATCAGGTGACCTTTATAGACAGGTTCCGAAATATCGTTTAAAGTCAAACCTGTGTATAATGACCAACAAAGGAAAACAAGAACATTGGCCGCTACAAACAGGTGACCTTTATAGACCAGTTCCATACAATTATATACTATAGTTAGCCCTTTGTATGGTGACCACCCAAGGGCAACAAGACATGAAAGAAATTGGCTGCTATAAGCAGGTGACCATTATAGACAGGTTCCCATACTAGAAACAATTGGCCGCTTTGAACAGGTTTCCATTACAGACAGGTTCCAAACCTGTGTATATGACCACCAATTGAAAATAAAAAAATTGGCCGTTAAAAACAGGTGACCTTTAAAGACAATTTCCATAACACATGGTAATGCCAAACCTGTGTATCGTGACCACCCAAAGAAAACGATGGGAGTGGGCGCTATATTGAGGTATTTTATTTAGACAGACGACATACAAAATCCCATAGTCAAACCTGTGTATAGTGACCACCCACTGCAGACAAGAAGTGTGGACGCTATAAGCAGGTCACCTTTATAGACAAATTCATTAAAATCATATAGTACAGTCAACCTGTTTACAGAGACCACAAAAGGGAAACAAGAAATATACAGTTATATGACGTTGTGTTTCGTAACCAAATAGTGCTTATCGTCACAAATCTAGACCGACGGCAAAACAGGGGTTTACTCGTACTAGATTTCTGGTACGAACTACGGGCACGTAGATGCGCATGCGCACTGCTTCAAAAAACGACGTCACCGTACCAGTCCACTAGTCAACGTACAAATCGAAAAGTCCGTATTGGTAATACGACTACAACACGGTATGATAAAACCACTAGAGTTCTGAGTAAGTGTTATGGATTAGGGCAATGTTACTATAGATTCCTTCAAGCTAGGTTAGCTAACAACTCAACTTTTCTGAAGATCATCAACTTTGAACCAATACGAACCAATCACTCTTCTTGAATACTTTGTGTACGCATATCTTGCTTGATGCATAGGTTGCATTCTAGTGTGGTAGTTCCGGGTACAACGGGGGCATGCACGTGCCTCTCAAGGCAAATAACGGAACAATTAAGATACTCTTGAGTAAGATTGCGCCATATGAAACAGCGCCCCCAGTCGGTGTATCCATAATTTACTTCTGTAATACCAAGGTTTACTGTATACAATTGGGAATAGCAAACCATTTTCACATTCTTTTATTCGCGAAATGAATATACAAACGAATAATATATTATACGGGAACCTCTAACTAATAACAATATCTTCATGTGATTTCAAACAGTGCCGAATTACCATGATGTGAATTCCTGCCCGATTTTAACAATGTTGCAGATGCAAAAGAAACAATAATATAAAGTTCCTTTGAAACCTTAAATAAACCAATAAAACATGTTTGTGTTGTATATTTTGTTTGTTTCCAATGACACCGACATAAACGAAGTATTATATGTGACACATCAAAACCAACCACTTATTGGCAAAAATCGCATTTGAGATAATATTATTTGCAAGGGTGATTCATCTCCTTTAATTTCATACCTATTTCAATTAATTTGGATAATATGTGGCCGTTTCGATGTTTCAAATATGACAATCACAATTAAAACCATTCAGAATTGTTTTATAATAACGTAAATAACCTTCCACTGGATTAATGATATTATGCATTATACAGGCAAACGTTTACCTTGCTGCAGCTAGTTATTTCCAAATTTTCATTTTGCCTCTGGGACCAAGTTCAACAATTGAAAACCCATAATTGCAAAACTTTTTTTGCCATAGTCGGTCACACAGTATGTAACTTGTATTTTATTTGTAACTTCCGCGCAATCGCAATTAAAGCCCAAGTGAGAGGAAATCTGCTCCTACCATGTTTTGTGTCATATTATACCACATGTTTTACTATTTGTTAAAATCTTATTGCGAATATTTTAATGAGAATTGTAACTATGTTGATATAAATTGAAATAATTTCAAGAATATACGTCAAGTGATGCATTTCAGTAACTCAATTAAACTGGAAGCCAAGTTGTGGCACGTGGTGTGGCAAGATTGGTACAGCGCACGCTTTCCGATCGTGAGATCCCAAATTCGAACCATGTGTAGGCCCACTGCGTTTGTCCTTCAGCAAGACAATTAATCCACAATTGCTGCTCTCTACCCAGGTGTATGAATGGGTACCATGGTCGGGTGTTAATTAGCCTTAGCGCCATCATCAGTGGCAGTTCGGCTAGTATGCTCCCCGGGGAGTTGAGAAAGTACGCGATATCATTGTGTGGGTTTGAAATGTACCTGATGACCATGGGTAATAATAAATAAATACTTACACTGTTCAATTTTAAAGTGATCCGTGTAGTGTCAGATATTGCACAAACTGACATTTGAGACTTCAATCCTATATCAATATCATTGTAAAATAGAATTGAAAGATTTGTGAAAGTTTGAAAGAAAACGAACACTGTTTACCTAGTGAAAAGACGAATATTGAGTTCATATTTTATCACCGAATACTGATGGTCTGTTGTAGATTTGTTGCAGTAAAAATCATCCGTTTGATATTGACGATATCCGCACCCGTATATACAGCTACAGCCGGTACGGAATTCATGGAATTTGCGCACACTAGGCTCAATGTTCAGTTCGTCGGGAAAATTTCTCACGCGCGCTGGCAGGACGTATTCAGCGACGTCAATTGTACTTTTTATCAATACCGTTAGCTAACGCTTTTGAAATAATAATTTTCAATGATAATTATCTTCATACTAAAGGGACATTTGAAAAAAAACGAACCCTATTTTATTCTTCTCTTACCATAAGCTAAACAACACGGCAGAAGAGAAACGAGGAAGCTCCAAGTATTTTTCGTGGAGTTAGACACTTTACCTGTGTCACTTTAAACTCCAGAACATTCATCTTCGTCAAATTGCATTCAGTTTACAACGACAACGTATTCAAATTGGTCAGAATGTCAAACAATTTGGCAATACACATCCGTCATTCAAATTCGTGCCAGTTTTCTTGACCTTAGATTTCGGACCGATTTGGGTTTTTTTTCTTCGTTTTCAGGCGTGCTTCTTTGCACATCTAGCATTCAAATAAGAACGATCAGAACAATCATACAGTATGACGCATTATAAAGGCGGAGGAGGGGGGGGGGGGTGGAAATTTACTTCCCTATTTCCCATTATTCCATCCCTCCCCAACCACCACCCCTACCCAAGGCAGGTTTTTTTTTTAGGTCATATTTTTCTTTATTCTTTTTTTAAAGACTTATTTTAATCTTTGATTTCCGATACACACTGCTAATTAATGTTCACATTTTCACATTTAACTGGTAATTGTAATGTTATATTAAGTCATACACTTGTTTCATGTTTTCATTTCATTTCCATTTTTCACACAGTGCTTGGGTCATTTCTTTATCTATATTTTGTCTTTATTCTTTTTTTTAAAGAGTTATCTTAATCTTTCTTTTTAAGATACACACTGCTAATAAAGTTAAATGGAATTGTATAGGCCTATTCCTATAAAGCTACACTCTCATTTGTACGAAACGAGCGAGTAGCTTTAGAGGAAAACAATACAACTAAAGAAATTAATGAAAAGGATTGCAACAATTTCAAAGATGTTATGAACATCTTTGATGACGAATTCGAATGCTCTTCACCTGATTTTCTAAGTTGAATAGTGTTATTTCAATTCGGTTTGACAAAAGTTGGCAATCGCACGGTCCAAAAATAAAATTGAATGAAATTATTTGCTAATTGAAACACGATCATGATCTTCATTACATTTCGTTCTAAATTGCGTGCTGTTAATGAACATTTGAGTGCTATTTTGACGAAATTGGCCGGGAAAACCTATATTATTGTGCCTTCATTCCATGTTGCCAATTTGTTTCAAACATGGTCCTCAGGTCCGGGAAGGGGAAGTACTGTCTTATCCATGTAATATAACTGCAAGATATATCACTACAATGAATAGATCGCTAAGTACTGAACAACATAACCAAATGCATTAAAACCTCGTTATAAAAAGCACTGATCCAAAGAAGCCCACTCATAAAGGTAATTGAGAAGGTCCCGGCCAGCTCTTTATATTCCATTGGTTTTTTTTACCATGATATAAAAATATGCTTGATACAACTAGGTAAATTTAATGGTCCCAAGAACGGTTAACAAGGGTCGACAGTGACCATGAACCAACACAGTTGCGAAAGTGTATTTATCTCGCTTTTATAATAATAATAATTAGCATGTTTCATTTAAATGTATATTTCAGAAAAGAAATCGCATTTATGATACACATTTTGCACTGAAGAGGTTTTCATAGTCTACATAGCGCCGTAAGGGTAAATGAGCTGCAGCTACAGTTTTTTGATGAAAACGACTTCTCATTGATTTGTAAAGATTTCTATGTGCGTCCATTCAAGAATGGCATTATGATAGATAATCACTATTTTAATGCTAACACAGAGGTTCTACAATTATTTAATCGCTTAGAGGGTCTTTGCAATATGTGCTATATCAATGTTTATTATTATTATTATTATTATTATTATTATTGTGCCTTAATTCCATGTTGCCAATTTGTTTCAAGCAGGGTCCGCAGGTCCTGGAAGGACCATGAAATATAACTGCAAGATATATCACTACAATGATTAGATATATAAGTACTGAACAATATTAACACATACATTAAAACCTCGTTATAAAAAGCATTGATACAAAGAAGCCCACTCATAACAAGGTAATTGAGAAGGTCCCGGCCAGCTCTTTATATTCCATTGTTTTTTTTACCATGATATAAAAATATGCTTGATACAACCAGGTAAATTGAATGGTCCCAAGAACGGTTAGCAAGGGTCGACAGTGATCATGAACCAACACATTTGCGAAAGTGTATTTATCTCGCTTTTATAATAATAATAATTAGCATGTTTCCATTAAATATATATTTTAGAAAAGAAATCGCAGGTTTTCATAGTCTACATAGCACCCTCAAGGGTAATAGGCTGCAGCTACAGCTTGTTGATGAAAATATTAACTTCTCATTGATTTGTAAAGATTCCTTTGCGCGGCTATTCAAGCCGCGTTATTTTCCCACTTCAAATAGATGACAATGCGGGATATATTTATTTGCTGCATATTCGTTCCTTATAACAATAAACCATACCCGTGCACCCAAGTAGACATTTCGTTAGTAGTGAACTTTTCCACGCACCGCCTGTATATGCATTTATTTGCAATAATATTGAACATTGTACAATAATATGTACAATGTCACGGCCAGACGCCAATGCATTTGTGTACATTTCCAGATCAGACCGTTATCGACATGTATTTTTTTGGTATACATAATTTTCATTTTCATATATTTCATATACAAAGAGAATTAAAGGGAACCAACACCAACACAATTATATTTGTCTAAGTGAAATTAGCTAGTTTTAGTAATTCATTCCACCAACAAGTTCAGGAAAATTGGTTTCTAGACAAATAATTATGAAACCCATCACGATAGCATTTGTTTTTGGGTCTGCAGACGAAGACTTGTCCGTTCTCTAGGACGTATGCGTCTACAGTGCTTATACTGTCTCTCAACGTACGTGGGTATATAATTGGCGCACTCGCAAACGTTTGGCGCTAACGGAATCATTGGCCATGTTGGTTCCGTGAGTTTCTGTGATTAATTGTATTGTTTACAAGAGTACAACCCTTTGCAAAGGAACGGAACCAATACATAAAATCCTTTTGCTGTTCCTTGCGTAGTGGTCCCTATTAAAATGATATGTTTATGGTTATATGTGTTCGAATCAAACGGGTACTTGTATTCTGGTTTACAAAGTTCCTAATTCATTGTAATCATCATTGATTTTACGTTTCTAGATTGAGTGATATTGGATAGGTTAGTACATTGATTATCAATTTGTAGAAGATAGCGAGTAACCCGAACTAAGGAAAATATGAAGTTGTTTGTTTATCTTTGGAATACCCGCAAATTTAATGACATCGGTAAGAATGGACATTACAGAAGTTTATATTAATTACTTAAAAATAATATAGTAACCTTTATAATCATTGCACATAATGTAATGTTAGTTGATAGGATATTACACTTTTACAAATAATCCTTTCTAGTTTACGTAATGTTAAAAATACGTTTTGTATTACAATGTTTGTGGACAAATGCATTCAATTTCTTTGTTATTTGTCAAACGCTACAACACCATACTATTAAGTTTAGTTCCTTGTTCGTATTGCTGATATTTCTATCTCAGTACCACGGACAGCTTATGAATGCATGTGTTTTAAACTCTTTTCATTAATCAAAACATGGGCCAGTGACTTTGCGCTCTCACAGTATGGAAGGCCGTACGCCTCCGCATTTCAATCAGACACAAGTCACGTTTATTTACATAACAAAGCAAACAAAGCAAGGAGTGCACCGCTTCCCGGTCCACCACACCAACTGAAAGATTCACGAAATTGATATTTATTTTGCAAGCTATGTATTTACACAATTACGCGGAGTCATACTGCACAACGAAATGTATGTCATTCGTAAACCCAGAATGATGTAGTTCAGAATGTGTTATTATGGATTATTTTGTTGTAGTGTCAATGTACCACTTAATATGGTACAAAATATTGTATTGGTTGAAATTTGTTTTACTAGTTTAATCGAGCCTCTTTTTAGTTGAACTAATCATAACACATCTAATATTGATATTTTGTTGAAGTTTTAAGAACGTTCATGGATAAATGTTGAGCTTTTACTTATTCTTAAAGTGAGGAGACCACATGTTCTGGACTTTGGTCATCAAGTGGACTTAACCTAATCCTGGGTGTCCAGACTAATCGACAATATACATCAGATGTAGCTGCATGGTCATCTATCGCTATGAAGAGACAGCGACATCCTACCATAAACGGACATATGTAACTTTGAAGAAAACATTCATGATTGTCATAGAGAAAACAAAACATACATTCCGAGCTGATAAGCAGACTAATTACAACAGTATATATTACAAATACTTTTTGTGATAATCGGGAACACGTCACTTCAAGCTGTTGATGTGAGGTTACTACTACATGCATTAGATAAGTCGACAACTATAGGTCCAGGACAGCAAGAACATCAACATATCAGGTAGGGTTCCAAATAACATATTCCGTATCACAAACATTTTCGGAGAGAAAGAGATGGAAAGAGGGAAAGAGAGAAGACACAGTTTTGTTTTTAATCAAATGTAATTTTAAAGTAAGGTAACACACTCTATTATGTATTTCCCATATAATGTATCATGAATATTCATTACGACAGAATGTGGGATTAATAAGAATGGGCTCATAGAATATTTATTACACGTGATCCTTGTGGACGAATGTGGGCGCTCTGAAAGAAAGTATGTAAACGTTATGTCCAATCTGCGCTTCTAGACGAATGTTTACAGTATATTTGGGAAACTAAACAGGACATATGACTCTAAGGACTGCATTCCTTATGCACAGTATCGTTGAAAACGGTGACATCCGGGTAAAAGTATGTCATATTCGGGCATAATAATACGACATTCCGGCAAAATAATAATACTATCAATACGTTTGTGATTCTATTGTGCCACCAGTAAATGCCAGTCTTAACGTTGTTAGAATGTATACAAAACTATACTAGGGCATCACTTCTCGATGGTGATTATAACTATATTCAACTTTGAGATTCATCTGAATATTATTTTTAAAATACAATAATCAATTATCACGCCACCCTGACCAAAAACAATCCTTTGAACCCACGACACCATACTTCATATAATTTATTTCACACATAAAACAGAACGATGTTATATATTTTGCTTTATTATATAAATGTTACATATTCATATGCATGAATATCCGGTGTAAATACTTTGTTGTCTGCAAGGAGCCTAAATCTCCTCAATAGACTTTGAAAACTTGACATCATACAGCTAATAATTGGATTTCATAGAAATATTGATTTAATTTATATATTCATATGTATATCATTGACATTTCATTTCAATAATGTCTTACTTCAAGTACTCAAATCAAGGGGAAAATGTTGAGCGAAACATTTCTGTTTTTCATGCACATGTTGATAGTGGTGGCTTATAACAACATTCTAGTAGGGCATTTTAACCAGTAATGCGCAACCAACAACCTTGTGTACCAGCGATGACTTCCCCAAGTCAATCTACGAATGGCCCTCCTCAGGGCAAAACGTCCCGTAACGGCCCTTATCAAGGCCAACCATCTCGCATAATAGGGACATCTCTCCGCATATACCAAATTAATGCGGAAGGTATGTCACGCGCAAAAAGTGACTACCTCGCCAGATCAACAAAGGATCTCGACATCGACATTATCCTTCTACAATAAACCCATATCCGTGATGAGACGTGTGAATCTAAGCTCCGCGTCAACGGCTTCAAGCTCATTGCGGCCGTGCTCCACGTCAAGTATGGAGTTGCTACCTACCTTAGACATGACCTGACAGACTTCTGTGTCCTTGAGGAATCCTCCAATAATGACATCTTCACGGCCCCCGTGAAAGTTGGAGATATAACAATCACAAACATATATAAACCACCAAAAACGAACTGGCCCTCTCCTGCACTTCAGACCCATACCCACCCTGAAGTCCATGCTGGAGATTTCAACAGTCATCACTCATCCTGGGGCTATGCCAAAGATGACGAGAATGGAGAGCAACTGGATATGTGAGCATCAGCCTGCGACCGTTACCTCCTTCATGATGCCAAACAACCGGGAACTTTCCACTCAAGCAGATGGAGAAGGGATTACAATCCGGATCTCTGCTTTCTGTCCAAAACCAGCAATGGCCGCCCACTACATGCATCTCGCAAGATACTTCCTCTCTTCCCTCATAGCCAACATCGTCCAGCTTTAATCCATATTGGAGTAGAGATACCTCTTATCCAATCAAAGCCCCAACCACGATGGAACTTTAGGAAAGCTGACTGGAAAGCCTTTACAGATGACGTGGAGGAGCAAATCACCAATCTTGAACCAGTCCCCAAAAGCTACACATCCTTCTGCAATATCCTCAAGGACACTGCCAAGAAACACATCCCTCGTGGCTTTTGTAAAGTCTTCACACCTTGCTGGCTGCCAGAATCAGAAGAGCTCCTCAAGCAGTATGAATCCACTGGCGATCCAGACATTGCAACAGAACTTTTGGATTCCCTTGACACAGCTAGACAAAAGCGCTGGCAAGAGACGGTAGAAGATCTCAACTTTACACACTCGAGCCGGAAGGCTTGGAACCTTCTTCGACATCTTGGAGCAGCAACCCCGGTTCAACATCAACCTCCTAAAGTAACAGCAAATGCTGTTGCTTCACGCCTGCTCCTCAATTCCAAGGTACCTTCTACAAAGGCATCACGTAAAGAAGTCAAGAAGAACCTTTCCAAGTCCTACTCAACATCAGCTAAGACTTCCTCACTTGCAAGACCTTACACTAGAGAAGATGTCGACATTGGTCTCTCATCCACAAAATCAGGGAAAGCTGCGGGAATTGATGGAATCTACCCAGAATTCCTGAAGAACCTTGGACCAAAAGGCCGCGGCTGGCTGGCCTCATTCTTCACACACATCCACTCTTCCGGAGTTATCCCAAAGGCTTGGAGAGAGTCCAAAGTGATTGCGATCATCAAACCAGGGAAACCTGCGAACGACCCTGCAAGCTACCGTCTCATCTCTCCTCTGTGCACATCCTACAAATTGTTCGAGCGCCTCCTTCTAGTCAGGCTTAGCCCATTGGTAGAACCTGTGCTACCAAAGGAGCAAGCAGGCTTCAGACCGAAAAGGAGCTGTTCCGACCAAGTCCTAACCCTCACTACCCTCATCGAGGCAGGATATCAGCGCGCCCTCAAAACGGGCGTGGCACTGATTGACCTCTCATCAGCCTACGACACTGTATGGAGACATGGCCTGCTACTCAAAGCTTCCCGCATCTTCAAGTGTCAGACAACCATGCGCATCCTTGCTTCCATACTCAGCAACAGAAGATTCAGAGTTTCACTTGGAGGACAAACAAGCTCGGCTAGAACCCTCAACGACGGCCTCCCTCAAGGATCTGTCTTGGCCCCGATGTTTTTTAACATTTATGTAAGTGACATGCCGGAGACCACGTCCAGGAAATTTGCGTATGCAGATGACCTTGCACTAGCTACCCAATCCACCGATTTCGACGTACGTAGCAGAACCCTCACCGAGGACATGAAGAAGATGGAGGACTACTTCACCTACTGGCGCCTTCGTCCCAATCCCAATAAGACTACAACCACTGCTTTCCACCTCAGTAACCGACAAGCGAAAACAGAACTTAATGTCACCTTCTGTGGCAAAACAGTTAAGCATGAAGAGTTCCCCAAATACCTTGGAGTTACCCTGGACCGCAGCCTCACCTATCGTGAACATCTCAAGAGGGTTTCTGGAAAACTGAAGACCAGAGTCAACATTATCCGGAAGCTTGCAGGAAATAGCTGGGGTTCAGGCACACAAACCCTCCGAACAGCCTGCATAGCTCTAGTCTACTCTGTTGCAGAGTACTGCTCACCAGTGTGGACAGAGAGCTGCCATACCAAGAAGGTAGATGTAATCTTGAACTCGGCTATGAGAATAATTACTGGCACCCTAAAGTCAACACCTCTTCAATGGCTACCTGCTCTCTCCCACATCGCTCCCCCTGGTGTACGCAGACAGGAGATAATGCGCAAGGAACTACACCGCACCTCCACCAACCCAGACCTACCTATCCACGAAGACCTAGGAAACCTTCCCAAAATGCGCCTCACATCACGGACACCCTTTTGGACTTCTGCAAAGTCTCTAGAAGAGTTTGACCTGAAAGGAGAATGGCGCAAAACCTGGGCAGAGTCCGACTTCCCTAACCATGACCTTGTACAGGACCCTACGTCAGAGCCAGCAGGGTTCAACCTCCCCAGAAAGCAATGGGTGACTCTGAACAGGATAAGAACACTCCATGCAAGGTCAGCCCATCATCTCCACCGATGGAAAATGAAAGACAGCCCTGCATGTGACTGCGGGAACCCAGACCAGACAGTGAAGCATGTGGTAAACGACTGCCCTCTCCGATGTTTCCCTGATAGTTTTGAGGGGATTCATCAGACAACAGATGCTGCTCTGACCTGGCTGAGAAACCTAGACTTGAATTTATAAATGTGCATATATGTCATACGAAACAAACAAACAAACCAGTAATCTGTTATATAATATACAATCGTTTATTTAAATCGCAAGCTTCCTGTAAGGCCTTGGTCAAACGGGGATTGCGCGCGTCGGGCTGCAATAAGCTGCAATGGGTCAATCGCGCATATGAAAGGCAGATATTGTCAAAATCTGTAAAGCATGACACCGTTGTACATAACATTTTCACTGTAGCTCTGTACTTCATCTATACAACACGAACCCTTCACAAATTGAATGCACAGACTTATATAATACTTGCAAAGGTTATTTGACCGAATATTCGCTCGCACTAGGATAAGACACTGATGTTCCCATTCCATTCGATACTATGCATGAAATCCCCATATACTCCGTACATAACCCACCCGGTTCCAGTATGTAACCGGTTTACTAGTTGCTTGCGGGAGAAGCATAATTATAGAGAAATATAGTGTTTCTCAATAAAGAAAAGTGTTTGTACAACACTTTACATTCCAATGTTCATATTATTATTTGTAATATAATTATTTGTAATATCACTATTTGTTTGTAATATAATTATTTGTAATATAATTATTTGTAATATAAATGTTTTGCATCATAATCGATGCAGCTTTATTGTATGTACGCCCCGTAATCTGCAGCATTGCGGTATTTGCCTTTCAATATAATTCCTTTCAAACCCCTATTCCAATTAATTTGGCAGGCTTCGGGTAAATACCTTTATCAAATGAGATGGCCGATAATGCTGATCATGTTTCCTTTCGAGTTTTCACCAATCTAGGGAGGGGTCGTCGGCTTTCATCGACTTGGACGCATCTTTATTTGTCATATATGATCGGTCTCAAACCCATTTGGTGGGTTTCTTCTCCTGTACTCATCCCTGCCATATATACGTTAGAAATATGTTTTCTCTCTTGCAATTATCCATAACCACAAGCCCATATTCAAGACTTCACTTTATCGTTTCCCCCTTTCTCTCAGATCATCGGACGATCAACTCATTTGCTGTTTGACTCGCAAAAATGACCAATGGTGATTTTAGAGTTCGTCTATAAAACATTTGTAATACATCCAGCTTTTATGCAGTTCACACGAGTTTAGTTCAGAAGACTTTTTAATATATTTTAATACACAATGAAGTGTATGACATTGACAATGGAGTACACTCACAATTGGTGAGAGGATTCACACGATATGTTGGAAGAATGCTGAATATAACTTGGAATTTCGACACTGATGACTTCCCCTTTTCCAATTTAAGGGTTGTACCGACATTTAGGACGGTTTCCTAAAAGTGTCTGTATAGAGAAAGAAAACTCAACGGGCGTTAGGCCAAGGAGGTATAAGAAAATACCTCATTGGTTAGACCCGCCATTCGAAGTGACCGTTTGGAGCAACATAAAAGGTACGCCATAAAAGGAAAGCTACACGAGAAAGAGTTTGTCACCTTGGTGTTGTATGAAACGGGACAACGCGAATTAAGCATCAACACGGGATGTTATCCCGTGTGTGAATGGAATTCCTCTAGAATTGAACGGGCTGCGACATCATAAACTTTGAATGTTTGAATTTGTTTCGACTAATATTTGGTTCTTGAGATGAAGTAATAAATTTCATGTACCGACCAGTACCTTTAAGCATTTGCATGACATTGTCTGAGGGGAGGACAGACAAGTTCATAACGTGTGAACTGGGAATCCAATCATGATATCTGGTGTCGTTAGAAGTTCATTATAATGTTTGTAATGCCACACATTTGTATATAATTATCAAATATGAGAGAAAGCATCACACTGTATCAATATCAGTACGTTTATAGGTAAATAGGGTGATTTGAACCACGTCACATGCTATTTAAAGCGGGATGATGTGCAGGGAACATTTCATGAATCGAGATGACAATTTACAAACACATTAAGACCTTTAATCTAATGTTTGCTCCCGTGAGTAATAATCGCCTGCATTTGTTCGGATTCGTAATCGTCGTAAGGCCAGAAAAGCAGAGAGGCGTGAAGGATAAATCAAAATACTACTTAATTATTAATTTCGACATCGATGTATATTATTTTGTCGAAATTATATTCTTACATAGTTAATACAATTAAATTGGCAAACAAAGAAAAATGAAAGCTACCCTCTTCAAAATAGTAAATGGCGTAAGAGGTGTACCAGCGACTAAGGCAACATAAACAACACTAACATATCGGACAGATAAATTTGCCCATGTTACCAGCAACGACAATTATAATGAAAGGACATAAGCACATGAATCATCAAATTATGGTAATCTTAAAAGAGTGAACTATCGGCCAAGTCAAGGAACTGAATGGAACACAATGAATAGCGAAAGTGAACTGACGAAACAGGAGTCTCAAGGTGGACGTGTGGCCAGCAACGAACTACATAATGGATGGACAGACCTGCACATAGCGTCGCAGAATATGAAATATCTGATCAGTCATGGGGCTAATGTGAACAAGGTAGATGCGGATGGATGGACAGCCCTGCATATAGCGTCACAGAATGATCATATCGATACAATGGCATATCTGATAGGCCAAGGTTCAGATGTGAACAAGGAAAATATTGATGGCCGCACAGCCCTGCACTTAGCGTCGCAAAATGGTCATCTTGATGCAGCGACATATGTGATACGTCATGGGGCTGATGTAAATAAGAGAAATATTGATGGATGGACAGCTCTGCACTTAGCATCACATGATGGTCATCTCGACGTCGTGGAATTTCTTGTTAGTCATGGGGCAGATGTGAACTACGGAGAAAAGGATGGCTGGACAGCCCTGCACTTAGCGTCGCAGAATGGTCATCTCGATGTAGTAACATATCTAATAAATCAACGAGCAGATGTGAACATGAGACAACTTAATGGATGGACAGCCCTACACTTAGCGTCTAAAAATTGTCATCTGAATGCAGTCAAATATCTGATAAGTCATGGGGCTGATGTAAACGAGAAAAATGATGATGGATGGACAGCCCTGCACTCAGCATCACATGATGGTCATCTCGGCGCAGTGGAATTTCTTGTAAGTCATGTGGCAGATGTGAACAACGTAGAAAATGATGGATGGACAGCCCTGCACTTAGCGTCTCAAAATGGTCATCTCGACACTGTAGAATTTTTGAGAAGTCATGGGGCAGATGTAAACAAGGAAACAATTGATGAACGAACAGCACTGCACTCATCGTCGCAGAATGGTCATGTTAATATAGTAAAATATTTGATCAGTCATCGGGCAGATGTGAACAAGGAAAGCAGTGATGGACGAACAGCCCTGCATTTGGCATCACAGAATGGTCATCTTGATGTAGTGAAATATTTGATAAGACATGGGGCTGATGTAAACAATGGAAATAGTAAAGGATTCACAGCCCTATACCTATCATCATATGGCGGTCATCTCGACACCGTGGAATTTCTGATAAGCCATGGGGCAGATGTGAACAAGAAAAATGATGATGGACGGACGGCCCTGCACTTAGCGTCGCAGAATGGTCAACTTGATGCAGTGGAATATCTGATTAGTCAGGAAGCTGATGTGAACAATGGAGATAATTGTGGAAGGACTGCCCTACACTTAGCATCGCAGGATGGTCATCTTGACGCAGTAGAATTTCTTATAAGTAAAGGCGCAGATGTGAACAAGGGAGAACGTAATGGATTTTCAGCACAACACCTAGCGTCGCAATATAACCATATCGATACATTGAAATACCTGATAAGTCATGGGGCTGATGTGAACAAGATAAATAATGATGGACGGACGGCCATGCACTTAGCGTCACAGAATGGTCATCTTGATGCAGTGAAACATCTGATCAGTCACGGGGCTAATGTGAACATGAGTAATACAAATGGATGGACAGCCCTGCACTTAGCATCTTACGACGGTCATCTCGATGTAGTTGAATTTCTTGTAAATCATGGGGCAGATGTGAAAAAGAAAAAAGATGATGGACGGACGGCCCGGCACTTAGCGTCGCAGAATGGTCATAGTGATACAGTGAAATATCTGATAAGTCATGGGGCTGATATCAACAAGATACAAAAGAATGGATGGACAGCCTTGCATCAAGCAGCGCAGAATGGTCATCTCGATACAGTAAAATATCTCGTAAGTCAAGGAGCTGATGTGAATCACGGAGTTAATAACGGACAGATAGCCCTACACTTAGCATCGCATGATGGTCATCTCGACACAGTCGAATTTCTGATAAGTCATGGGGCAGATGTGAACAGGGAGAGTAATGATGGACGTACAGCCCTGCACTTAGCGTCGCGAAAGGGTCATCTCAATGCAGTGAAATATCTGTTCAGTCAGGGGGCTGATGTGAACAAGGTAGATAGTGATGGGGGTACAGCCCTGCACTTTGCGTCGCACAATGGTCATCTCGATATAGTGGAATATCTTATAAGTCAAGAGGCTGATGTGAACAAGGTAGATAATGATGGATGGACAGCCCTGCACTTAGCATCGCATGATGATCATCACGACACGGTCGAATTTCTGATAAGTCATGGAGCAGATGTGAACAGGGAGAGTAATGATGGACCTACAGCCCTGCAATTAGCGTCGCGAAAGGGTCTCCTTGATGCAGTGAAATATCTGTTCAGTCAGGGGGTTGATGTGAACAAGGTAGATAGTGATGGATTAACAGCCCTGCACATGGCGTCGGACAATGGTGATCTAGATATAGTGGAATACCTTATAAGTCAAGAGGCTGATGTGAACAAGGTAGATAATGATGGAAGGACAGCCCTGCACCTTGCGTCGCAAAACGGGCATATCCGCACAGTGAAACTTCTGGTAAGGTACGGGACTGATGTGGACCAGTTAGACAGTGATGGGCGTACAGCCCTGCACTTTGCGTCGGACAATGGTGATCTCGATATAGTGGAATATCTTATAACTCAAGAGGCTCATGTAAACAAGGTAGATAGTGATGGATGGACAGCCCTGCACTTGGCGTCGGGAAATGGTCATCTCGATATAGTGGAATATCTTATAAGTCAAGAGGCTGATGTGAACAAGGTAGATAATGATGGATGGACATCCCTGCACTTAGCGTTGCTGAATTGTCACATGGATGCAGCGTCATATTTGATAAATCACGGGGCTGATGTAAACAAAGAGGATAGTGAATATAGCACAGCCATATTGCACATGGCATCGCTGTTTGGCCGTTTAGATGTAGTGAAATATCTTATGAGTCAAGGTGCTGATATCAACAAGTGTAGTAACAACGGATTGACAGCTCTACATGTTGCAATATCTAGGGTTCATTTAGAAACAGGAAGAGATTTAAACACCCTTGAGGCTGGTATCAAAGCACACTGTAAATATACAGAACTGCCCATACTTGAATATCTTATGAGATATAGAACTGATAGCGACGTAAGGGAAAGTGATGGGAACAAGGATCTCTACAAAGGATCGACGTATGACCGATATGATATAGTAATATATTTGATAAGCCAGGGTGCTGATTTCCGAAAACGTGGGGGAAGAGAAAAACTATCTGCACTTCATTGGGCATCCAGGATTGGTCACCTGGAGACCGTAAAGTATCTATTGAAAATCGGAGCAGATGTCAACGACGTCGATACAAATGGAGAAACTGCTGTGCATCATGCTGCACGACATGGTGATTTTGGTACGATTGAGTATTTGGTGTTGAAAGCAAGTGACGCTAATTCACGGAACACTGAGGGGATGACCGCTTTACATACATCTTCATCAAGAGGTAATTCAGAAGCTGTGTCACTCTTGATTAACAACGGATGGAATCTCCACGAGAAAGACACCAGGGGATGGACATCTCTACACCATGCAGCAGGGGGAGGACATCTCAATACAGTAGAGCTCCTGATGAACCAGGGTTCTAGGTTGTTTGCTATCGATACTTTCGGAAACACGCCACTTCATTGTGCATTGTCGAGAGGATTCGTGGATGTTGCACAAGCCATTGCCCGGCGAGGTGCTGCTTCAATCAATTCAGACCAACCTAGTGAAACTACGAAGGCTTTATTTGATGCTTCACGAAAAGGTCAACTAGAAGTTGTTAGAATACTTATCAGCGAGGGCGCTCAAATCAATATTCTCGACACTTATGGAATGACTGCACTTCACATAGCATCGTCAAAGGGTCATGTAGAGGTTGCGGAACATCTCGTGTGTCAAGGAGCAGACTGTAAACAGAAAGATGTCGATGGATGCACAGCCCTCCATCATGCGGCAGGGGATGGGCATCTCTGTACAGTACAGCTACTGATAAACAAGGGTTCTGAGCCGTTTGCTGGTGATACTATCGGTAACACGCCGCTTCATTATGCATTGTTGGGAGGATTCCTGGAGGCTGCAAGGTTCATTGCAAGGAGAGGTGCTGCTCCTGCTAGTGCAAACCAGCCAAGTGAATCTACGAAGGCTTTATTTGATGCTTCACGGAAAGGTCAACTCGAAGTTGTAAAAATCCTTCTCGGTGAGGGCGCACGTATCAATGGTCATGTCACTGGAGGATTAACTGCACTACACATAGCATCATTAGAGGGTCAGCTTGATTGTCTGGAACATCTTGTGCGTCAGGGGGGTGACTTGAAGCTGAAAGACGTTGATGGATGCACATCCCTACATCATGCAGCAGGGGCAGGGCATCTTGGTATAGTAGAGTTCCTTATAAACCAGGGGTCTGAATTGTTTGCTATTGATAGTGTCGGAAACACGCCTCTTCATTGTGCATTGTCGGGAAATTTCATGGATGTTGCAGCAGTAATTGCACGACGATGTGCTGCTTCAGTCGATTCAGAACAACTTAGTGAAAGTTCGAAGTCTTTGTTTGATGCTTCACGAAAGGGTCAATTGGAAGTTGTTAAAATCTTTCTCGCCGAGGGCGCGCAATTCAGTCATCTCATCACGTTTGGAATGATTGCACTACACATAGTATCATCTATGGGTCATCTTGATGTAGTCGAGCATCTCATGTGCCAAGGAGCAAACTGTAAACAGAGAGATGCTGATGGCTGCACAGCCCTCCATCATGCAGCAAGGGGTGGGCATCTTAATACAGTAAAGCTCCTGATAGACAAGGGTTCTGAGCCGTTTGCTGTTGATACTATCGGAAACACGCCGCTTCATAATGCAGTGTCGGGAGGATTCCTGGATGTTGCAAAATTCATTGCACGAAGAGGTGCCGCTCCTGCTAAAGCAGGCGAACTAAGTGATTCCACAAAGGCTTTGTTCAATGCCTCACGAAAAGGTCAGCTCGAAGATGTTAAGATCCTGATAAGCGAGGGCGCTCATATCAATCGTCTCGTCACTGGAATGACCGCACTACACATAGCATCGTCGGAGGGTCATCTTGAGGTAGTCGAGCATCTCGTGTGTCAAGGAGCAGACTGTAAACAGAGAGATATTGATGGCTGCACAGCCCTCCATCATGCAGCAGAGGTTGGGCATCTCCTTACAGTAGAGCTCCTGATAAACAAGGGTTCTGACCTGTTTGCTGTTGATACTGTCGGAAACACGACACTTCATTATGCATTGTCGGGAGGATTCATGGATGTTGCAAAGGTCATTGCACGTAGCGGTGCTGCTACTGCTAGTGCAAGCGAACCAAGTGAATCTACGAAGGCTTTCTACGATGCATCACGAACAGGTCAAGTGGACGTTGTAAAGCTCCTTCTGACAGAGGGCGCTATGATTAATTGTCCTGTAATTGGAGGGTTGACCGCTTTACACACAGCATCATCAGAGGGTCAGCTTGAGGTCGTAGAGAATATCCTGTGTCAGGGAGCCGACTGGAAACTGAAAGATGGTGATGGATGCACAGCCCTTCATCATGCATCGCAGAATGGACACGTCGACGTCATGAAATGCCTACTGAAGAAAGTCACTCTCTTGCAAAATCATCGTGAAGCAGACAGGATTGATACAGACAAGGTAAGTATGAATGTATTCAGTGCCCCCCCCCCCCCCAGAAAAAGGAAATAAAGAAACAAACAGGACAAACATGGTGATATAATGTCAGATTATAAATGTTTTTACATTTCAAAACTTATGTTCAAATTTGCCACCTTTTATGGCCTTCCTCAAATTAACCCTTAAACAATGCAAAAATCACAAATGTACAGTGTGCATTGAATACCATGGGAAACTAGACACGCAAAATTTCATGCCAAATATTTGTTGAATTGTGGAAAATCGGCAGCCCGACATGAATATGTCACCAGTGCGTCCTCCACAACAACACTAGGTAACTAACATCGTTGATCCATGTATCATTGTTCTTAGTTAAATATTCTACAGCTTGTCCCAGAAAAAAATACAACCGCACTTTCCGCAACGATAACTTTAAAGATATTAGATCAATCAGAATGATATTTCAGGATATAAAACTATAACTTATTACCTACAACTTGCAGAAAACCCTTTTCGATTTGCTTCAGTGGTCATGGAGAATGATGATCTTTTGTCAATCACGTCAGATGTCCCTTCCCTCCAGATTTTATAAGGAGACGTGTTGTCCATTGACAACGGGACTTTCTGCAACGATAACTTTAAAATAGTAAATAAATCAGAATAATATTTCAGGGTATGAAACTATAACTTATTATGTACAACTTGCAGAAAACCCTATTCGATTTGCTTCATTGGTCATGGAGAATGAGGATCTTTTGTCAATCATGTCATGTGTCCATTTTCGTTCATAACGCGTGAACATAACGAACATGATTTAATATTTTTAAAGTTATCGTTGCAGAAAGTTGTCAATGGACAACACGTCTCCTTACAAAATCTGGAGGGAAGGGACATCTGACATGATTGACAAAAGATCCTCATTCTCCATGACCACTGAAGCAAATCGAATAGGATTTTCTGCAAGATGTAGGTAATAAGTTATATTTTCATACCCTGAAATATCATTCTGATTGGTCCACTATCTTTAAAGTTATCGTTGCAGAAAGTCCCGTTGTCAATGGACAACACGTCTCCTTACAAAATCTGGAGGGAAGGGACATCTGACATGATTGACAAAAGATCCTAATTCTCAATGACCACTGAAGCAAATCGAATAGGGTTTTCTGCAATACGTAGGTAATAAATTATAGTTTTATACCCTGTAATATCATTCTGATTGATCTACTATCTTTAAAGTTATCGTTGCGGAAAGTGCCGTTGTAATTTTGTTCTCGGACAAGCTGTATATCGGTTGCAAACGGTTATTTGGTAGCAATGATATGGACATTTTCCACTTCCTTTTTTTGGAGCCTCGCCGTATAACTTAAGAGTACAAATAAACCATAATTGAAAATGATAAGTCAACTTGTCAATACTTAGCTGATTTCCGGGGTCGATCTTTCAATAGGGCATACCCCTGTGGTATCATACGTTGAATGTGAGTATTATAATTTCATACAGTTTCCAGCTAATTTATCTATTGTATATTTGTGATAATGTTAATTAAACAATGTCAACACGTTGGCATGCAACGATCTGGTAACGTTCACGTAATCACATTGCGCATACTTTCATAGAAACACGCCCTCAACTCTACAAAGCGTGGCGTAAAATCTTCAAAAATAAATGTAAATGGCCATTGAGAGCAGAGTCAAGCTAGTATGGCCATGTATGAACAAGTCACGATTGATTCCAAGTCAAATACGGACATCAACACATGAAACTAATTTAACTCCAAATGATCTATAACCAACAAGCTAACATTAAGAAATATCAAACCTTAAACGTGTTTAAAATTCATCTTTGCTGATTCGAACATTATTCGTCTCAAGAACTTCGCGCGGCGCTTTTACTTTTCCTGTGTATGTAATTCGCACGATATGTGTCGTCATAACTAAGTCTCGTTTCATAATCTTTTACTTTTAAATTGTTGCGTATAGTTTGTTATGTGTCACATCTGTTGACGTACCGTGAATAATCGTAATTTAGCGGTAAGTCTTTTACGTCGTGTCAATGTTATACTGTGTAGATTAGAGGGGTAATTTCTACAAATGTACGCACAACGTAAACGTGAACGTGACGCGTTTACATAAAATATCATTGCAAGCCAGAACACTAAGTTTATTTAAGAGTTCACGCTGTACATCATGTTTTACCTAGACATATTACCTCACTGAACTACCTTCCTATACATTGTTTATACGAAGCGGATTTATGCAATTAAATTTAGCATTCAGTGGATCTGAAGCTCTACTGCACCATTCGTAAAAGTATGTGAACATTTAGAAAGCACCTTTCATGACATGTAATATTTATATTCTTGTATTTTCTTTCGATGCCTACTTTAACAAAGTTATCAAGGTTTGTCAACCAACAAGACAACTGTGGTTTCACAGCCCTTCATCACGCGACGCAACGGGGGCATACAACGACAGTTGAGACGCTAATAGACCATGGTGCTAGTACAAACCTAAAATCAGATGATGGACTAACGTGTCTTCATATTGCCGTCAGAAATTGCGACCATGGCAACAATACGGCAGAAAATACACCAATAACCGCTACAGGTGCAAAGGTAGGTGAAGGTATGCTTTAGATTTATAATGATTCAACCATTGAGAACCATATTTAAATACATGCCATGATTATAAATGTTCCATTGATCAAGAGGTACATAATGGAGCATACATACTTTAGGAAAAGAAAGCGTTATACCAACATTGATTCCTAGCTTCAAAACGATGTGGCTACCTCACGAAGTATTGACATATAATGATAACAATAGAGCCAACGTGTTTCATAATAAGTACTCAATAATAATAGACCGGCATCCCAGAGGTCTTTTGTGCATCGAAAAGCGTACTGATGTCTGAACATATGAATATTTAGAGGAGAATGTAACAAATCCAAACATATGAGTCTCCCAGGGTGTACCCGGGGATAAAGGGCTCATTTGCGCCTCCAAAGTTTGGTCCCTGGGGATTGTCCGATGCTTCTATTTTGTGAGATTGTACCGTGTTAAACATCGCTCACTGTGGGGTCAGTGAATTCCACTACAATATAACCACTCATGTATATCTGGCGTTCTTCGGAAAATTTTACTTTGGCTGTTTTGAAAGACGAAATACACGTTGAACGCATTGAAGATTCAACCACAAACCTCTTGCAACTTAACACATATGTCTTACAGATTACAGAATACATATTGATAACACATTTGAATATGCCAAAGGCCATATAAATACATTTGAATGAATCCCATCACCAAAACAAGGTCAAACAGGGCTTCCACTTACAAATGAATGTTTAAAACGTTAACAAAATACCCGTCTATAAATCTACAGGGATGAAAGATAATATAAGACAATAGCCGAATGCAGAGGAACCAATATTTGAGCGCATGGCATAGCGACGAGGGGGGGGGGGGGGGGGGGGGGGGGATTATCGTTTACAAATGTGGTGAAAATAGAGAAATGTATCAAGTGTGCCAAAATTTGAAGTAAATGTGGTAATCTTATTGTATTATTATTATTATTCGTATTGCTATCATTAAAGGTATGGTGACAAGAAAATCAGCTGAAAATGGCATTTTAGCCCTTCAGAAAGCCACTTTCATGTAGATTTCGAATAAAACAATTGTTTTGCACTTGGAAAATTATTTATAAATGATATGGGACCTGAACATTTACTTTGAAAGTGCCCTCCAAAAAAATTGAGTCCAGGCGAAGAAAAATGACGTCATCGTTGTGACGTCACCTGCAGGCAATCGCAGGATCCCCGATACTCGAATTGTCATAGACGTACACGCTGAGCGCATCTAATCACATTGACAGAGATATATTATTTCGATTTTTTTCAATATCTACATACATTTGTTTGAGTTTATAATTATGGAGGATCCACATCCAGATTCATCTGATTCTAACAGAGAGCGTGAATTAGACGAAAGATCTGGATCAGAGTCAGAATCGAGTTTTGAATTGACAGTTCCTGAAGATAAAATTCCAAATTGTGCGTCGGCAGCCAAAATGGAATGGAAGTGATAGAGGTGCAACCGAACAGATTTGTTGAGCATGGCTGAGCAAATTCATGACAATTTCCCCATAATTGCAGACACCATTATTATAATTCTTATTTCATTATTTGTCTCCACAAATACAACAAATATAATTGCCAAATAAAGGCGCATACTCACTCTAAAATCGCTTCGAGGAAGTCTCCGATATGATTATAGCAATCGTATACCCAGTCCCCTCGCAGACAGGTCTTCCGGCCATCAGCACGCAAGAGCGCTGCGGCTAGCGCATGCCTAGCCTAACCATATCATAAGTGGCGGCTTCATCCGATCACGTCTCAAAACATGGTGTACAAAAATGCGGTGTTTCGCACTCAAATTCATCTTTTTATGCGGCAATAAAATGACAAGCATCATTGCTTTGATTGATCTATTTAACAATATTTACAGAACATTCAGAATTACCTCAGTTTTGAGCAAAATATTACTTTTTCCCGAAGTAAACAAATCCAAAACTCAAGTCGTTGGTGAGCGTGCGGGAGGTTGAACATAGTCAATCAATTTCTGGGCATCGATATCATACACGTAGTCTTCGCCGTTTGCAAATTAACAACAAAACTACAAAAGAGCGCTAAGTTCAGTTCATTTATTGTTTTTTTTTTGAAAAAAACAATAAACATTGTCAAAGAGGCCACGAAAGTGATAGATTTGTCGATCTAAGGTAATCGTTCTTGTATTTGTTTGAAAAGCCATGCAAACATGTAAGTAAATTAAGAAATAGTCTAGAATAGGTGCGATCGTAATAATCTTGCATTTTCGTTACTTTTCAGAACTTGTAATACATTGGTAGTTGGCGCGGCAGCTAGCACGCGAGAGCATAACCTGTCTTGCCCCCCGAAACTCCGGCAGACCTGCACACACTCGCTAGGTCCTTCCCAGTCGGCCCTCGTTAATTTAACCTTTGAGTTCTAAATCCGCCTCATACGTGGACCCTTATGGAAAATGGTGCAGGCTAATACTTTCCTTAGATGTGTTGCTGCATCTTGCTAAAATTCATTCCTGAGGCAATTTCAGTTAATCCTCAATTTTCAAGCAAATACGAGTTTGTATTACTAGCAAGTCAAAGTGTTTGCATTGAACCACGTTGTAAACAATTCTCGCTCTTCCGTGTTATTACCTGCAGGTGACGTCATGACTCATGAGCTCATCGCTCCGCTAAAATTACTTTTTTAGGAGTATGGGATGCCGACGCGAAAAAGAGCCAAAAATGTGCATGAAATTTTCCTTTTTTGCCCAACTTAAGGATTTTTTGTTTAAAAAGAATGTGGTATATCAATAAAGGCACATATTCAAAGCTATAAACCTGAATCAAAGCCGGGATTTCCACCCTCCTTTAATATTATTAGTAGTAGTACAGTCAAACCTATATATATCGACCGCTCAATGATCCGGCGAAAAGTGATCGCTATAAATTCTATATGTGGTCGCATTAGACAAGTTGGCGGCCATTTTGATTTTCTGGTCGCATATTGTGCCTACAATGCGCATTTGTAATTAATTAGCGTCTATACACGTCCATCTTTTGAGGTGAAATTAAGATTGCAAAATGTGTCAATGTGTCATCTATTTTAATACTCATTATGAGAGATCAGCCTATGCGCCTAATCACATGTGTATTGTATTTTATAGAATGTTGAAGTCAATATGCATTGTTTAGTCGTAACAAGCACACGGATTATCATTTCAAAGAGTGAGAAACACCCCGCCTTGGCGTTTAAAATATTAGTTAGATATCAAATTCGGTTTTTATTTTGAGTGAAGTGCCTTTGTTCGATGCATTTTTGTATCAGCACCAGGTAGTCTACTGAAGGGCACGAATACTCTTGTTTATGTATATGAGTCCAACTCACTTGGTGTCGGTAATAAAGCGTATGTCAGTTCATTGTCATTTGAAGTTTGTTTTATGTATTGACATGCTCAGAACTGGAGCTTTTAGCAACCAGAGGCGACAGAGTTGATGCCTTGGTCATCCAAGCGCGTTAGGCAGGTGGTCGCATTACGCAGGGCGCTTAACACATGATTTTTCACGGGGGGGGGGGGGGGGGGGACCAGAGAGCGGTCGTTATGAACAGGTGGTCGATATAGACAGGTGGTCGCATTAACAGGTTTGACTATAATCCAATCCTAAAGCTCCCCATCATTAAATCCATTGCCTATACATAAATACAATTATACAATAAGGTGAAATGTACTCTCAAATCAGTCTTCGAGTAGTGCCCATGTTACGTCGTATAAGGGTAACAAGAAATGTGACCACTGTAAACAGGTGGTCACTATAGATTTCCTCGGAAAGATTTTCTCTATATCACTTTCTATTGGCCTCCACATGCACCTTGGGTGCCAATACACACATATAATTGCTCTTTAAGTCTGATTCTCTACGTACGGAAATACAATTTCTGAAAGTGGAAGCTCCGTTTGTTTTAAGATTCGATTTAAGAGTCGATTTTAAACATTCAGAGGCATCTGTAGAGTTATTAAACGGATGACATATGTATCCAATAGGTATTCTGTACTCTGTAAGACCTTTTTATTAAGTTGCAAGAGGTTTGGGGTGGAATCATCAATGCATCAACGTGTATTTCTTCTTTCAAAGCAGCGAAAGTAAATATTTTCCGAAGAACGCCAGATACATATGAGTGGTTCTATTTTAGTGAGCGATGTTAAACACGGTACATTCGCAAAAAAATAAGTACGCTTTTCGATGCACAAAAGACCTCTGGGCTGCCGGTCTATGAGGCTAAACGAGTAAATATTTCGTCAAGTTCCCAAATACGATTGATTTTAGAGGGTCGGAAAAACATCTACATTCTACAAAAGTGACCTACCTAATGAGAAGGTTTTGTTCCTTTGCGTCTGGGAGAATTTACGCTTGACATTATACAGTATACAATACAATGAAACCAACCAGTTCAGAGACGATGATATCATCCAGCGTATGATTTAGGCGTATGCTTTAAATAATGAGCTAACCACTCTTTCTGAATCTGATTAATCATCGAATTTATTTCAGAGGTCTGCAGGCATATATGGAAGCGACCTATCCCCTGACCGAGCGTTGGTCCGTTACCTCTTGGAGCATGGCGCCAGACCTGATGTACGAGACAACAAGGGCAATATTTCTATTCAGCACACCAAAGATGAGATCCTCAGACGCAGTCTGTTACGGTAGATAATATAATAACTTTTTTTTTTTTCTTCAAATTTTGGAGCCCTCCACAGGCTATTTATTAATAATCTTTACATACATGTAAACAAACAAATCAAATACATGAGCATAAAACAAATCAAATACATGAGCATGAAACAAATCAAATACATGAGCATAAAACAAATTCAAATTAATCTTTCTATACAAACAACAATTGTAGCAACTGCCACTTAACATTAAAATGTCTCTCCATTCCGGATATACATAACATATATTTTTCATCTTTATAATATTGTAAAACTTTCTTTTTCAACGTATCAAAAAGTGGAACTATGTTATTCAATTTACAAATACACATCTGTTGTTTAATTAAAATGACAATACAGTTAAGAGCATCATTTCTCTTATCTTCAAAGCCAAAAATTATATTTTGTAAAGTGAACAAAATTCTAACTTGGGTTCTTTCATAAATCCAATTTGAAGTTTCATTCCAAATCTTTCTACTAATCTCACATTCATAAAAGAAATGTACTATATCTTCGAGTTCTTTTTTACAAAATGAAAATTTTTCATTGTTTACAATTTTCATCCTAAAAAGTTGTTTATTTAAAAATAAAATTCTATTTAAAATCTTATACTGAAAGTATTTCAAACTAATAACTGGAATAAAACGAAATATCATAACGTTATACTTTTGTATTAATACAGATTGTAAATTATAATTCAAATATCGTTCCCACTTTGAACTTATTAGAGACAAACAATTTGTTGCTCCAAAAAGAACTTTGTAAATGTATCTACATCCTTTTTTTCATGAATAAGAGTTTTAATATGAGAAGGAATGAAAGGTTCTTCCAAATTTGTTTGACATGTTTTATAATATTCATTATATCTACACTTTATTACTTGACAAACTGAGTAATAATACATATAAATAATACTTATAAATAATTAATCTTCAAATTAAACTTCTCCTCACATTTTTTATGAGACAATAGAATTCCATTATTATCCATCAAATCATTAATAAATCTGATACCCTTTTCATACCAGGATAAAAAAAAAAATAGACTCATTGCCAATTTGAATTGAGCTATTCATCCATAGAGATGCAGATAACCAATCACTCTCACAATCTTTAACTAACAATGCCATACTATCAAAAACACCTTTCCAAAAAGGATTGCCAGTTTCATGAGATAATTAAAAAAAATAATTATCACCCAAACCAATCATAAATTTATTTTGTAAAAATGACTGCATTAAATGAGCAACATTTGTACACATATTCAAAATAATTCTTCTAACCCATGTTAGCTTTAGTGCTTTACTAAAACAGTCTATATCAATCATTTTTAAGCCACCTTTTTCATTTGAACTAACAATTTGTTTTCTACTTATTTTATCAGGTTTATTCTTCCATATAAACCTAAAAAAAATGTATTTTTATGTTTTTCATTAATTCAACAGAAGGGTTTTGAAGCGACATAAACAAATGATTAAATTGTGGTAATAATAATGACTTAACAATTGTTATTCTCCCCAAAACAGTAATATTTCGTTTAATCCAAGAAATCATTTGTCGTTTCACTTTATCGAATATTCTATCATAATTATAATCTGGCATTTTATCAATATCAACATGAAAATCTGTTCCAAGATATCTAAAATAACCCTTATAAACAAACTCTACATTTACTCCTTCTAATTTGATTTCATTATTTTCTTTTGAAGCCCCTATCCAAATTGCTTTTGTTTTTTGTATATTTATTTTAAGTCCAGAGCAATTACCAAAAGAGTTCAAAATATGTATAGTTTTCTGAAAACTAGCAGTAGAACCATCCAAAAATAAAACTGTATCATCTGCATATTGAAGAATTTTAATTCTTTAGAGTTAACACAGATTCCTGCCACTTTATTTGAAAAACGAATTAACATACCTAAAATTTCAGCACATAACAAAAACAAATATGGTGACAGAGGGTCACCTTGGCGACAGCCTCTTTCTATAAGAAATCTAGAAGTTAATTGCCTATTTACCATAACACTTGAGCATGCATTGCTATATAACACGTTTATCCACCTCTTAAAAGAATTACCAAAATTAAATAAAGAAAGTACCTTAAACAAAAACTCATGAGAAACACTATCAAATGCCTTTTCGAAATCAATCGATAAAATCATACCGTGTAATTTTTCCTAATCTGCATAAGCAATTATATCATAAATAATTCTAATATTTTCACCAATAAAACGTCCAGCAAGGAACCTTGTTTGATTTGGATGTACAATACAAGGTAATACCTTTTTTAAAATCTATTAGCAATACAGCTTGATAACATTTTATAAATTACATTCAACAAAGAAATAGGTCTCCAATTCTTTATAAAATGTCTTACTTTATCCCCTTTTTGTAACAAAGTGATGACCCCTAAATTTTGTGAGAGAGATAATCTTCCACAATTATAAGCAAAATTCATACTACGAACCATAAAAGTACCTAAATCTTGAAAGAAGAATTTAAAGAATTCTACAGTAAAACCATCTTCACCAGGGGATTTATTATTTTTCATATTTTTCAATGCAATTGCAACTTCACTATGTGATATTTCTCCTTCTAAACCTAATGATTCTTCTTCCGTAAGATTCTTAATATAATAACTTGTATTAAAATGTTATGTTTGTTAAAGGGATAGTTGAGTTTTGGTATAGAGGGCGCTACCCAAAATAATTTTTCTGTGAGATAATGAAAAACTGAGTGTCAAATTCGAAAGAGCATACAATTCTAATGACAGAATGAACTTTATTTGATCAAAATCGGTTCAAAAATGGCTGAAATATCCATAAACATAACCATTTGTAATAAATGTGGGGCCCCACAATTATTAGACAATTTCGAACCAGCCGTTACATTTTTTTTTAAATGCTTCCTCTTTTCAAAAATTTACAAAACTGTTTTTTAAATAGTTGTTGATAATCTCTCTTTCAACTATTTTAACATAACATCACATTCACGATGTTTTATTTAGAATGGTTGACACCGATGAGTGTTCAGAGAGCGCCCGCTTGAGTGTTAACGGCTCTTTTGGAATGATAGCAGGCCTTTTACTTAGTTATTTGTAATGTTTTATTTCTTTTGAGCATGGTGGAGTTATAACTATTAGTTTGTAGTGTAATGGTGCAGGTTTTGCTTACTAAAATTAAGTTGGACAAAAACTGTACTCTCTTTACCGGAACTCAACTATCCCTTTAATAAGACATGATACATCACTTATGCTTTGTAATACTTCCTTGTGTCTGTTTTTTTTAATAATCAATATTGTCAATATAATTTATCATGTAATTGGGAGAATAAGTGATGTTTTGAATGATGATGAGGCGATCATGCATGATGTCAATGGCGTATTATCATTTCCCTAGAGGACGTAATGATGGTCATGAATACACTAATGAATTATTTTGTTTGGACAATGAAAAGTGACGGTTGGAGGCCCTACTGTAGTTGTGGTGGATTTTTTGTAAACTTGGAAAACTCGTATAAAAAACACAGCTAAAATGAGTTAAGTAAAAAGAAATGAAACTTGAATCCATTAAAATTAAAACAAAATTATATCTTGTTATCCGTGTTCAGGACTGCTTCTGCAAGTAAACTCAAGTGCAATCATTTCAAAGGTGAGACACTGCAATTATCTCCGTCACTTTCTGTTTTCTACACTCTATGATTCGATAGGTAAAATAATTGATGCGAAACTGCCATAATGTGTGGATATTCTACTCTTGAATAGCGTGCCAATGACATAATTGGTGAAATAACGGTAAAAAAAAGCAAATATATAATAGTTCTTTATTGTATTTACAACTGCATATTTATTTTATCTTAACCGTAACATTTTATTAATTGTGTTTATTTCGACAGCAACGGGTGAATTTTTGTGTGCAATTAATGAATACCAAGACTAGATCAGATGCATTGCAATATAAGATAGTATAGATTGACCGTCTGAAAAACAGTCATTAGCTGAGTTAATGTTCCTTGTTGAAATAAAATGAAAATAAATATATGAAGCTTTTGTTTACTAGGAATATCTTTTTCAAAGCACTTTTCGATTTCAATAAGCTGCGGTAGTGTTCATTTATTTATTTTATTTCTGCTACCCTTCTAATTAATGTTTGGTTTTGTTTAATTAAGTTTCACCTCGGCCTTCAGTAAGTGAAACCATCACTGCTTATGGAAAGGATATACACCTAAAGGAACAGAGAATTTCCGTCACCATTCCACCCGGCGCAGTGGATAGAGGAAGTCAACATGAAATCACAGTGAAGACAGTGATTGATGCTTCTTGGATAGATATCGAGAGTCACGAGTCTGTAGCATGTTATGGCATTCGCTGTGAAAGTAGCCCACCTGGTCTCCGATTCAATCACCCTATACGAATCAAGATACCACACTCGGCGATGGTTTACAATTGTGACCAAATTCGTCCTTTCATCGTGTCCCGACCAAGTAACCTAGGAACAGGTATTATGCCATTCATTTCAAAGAACAAGATTATAATGCAGAATTTAAAAACAGAGACAAATTACTATTAATAAGTTACCAAAGAGGCTCTTTCATTTCAAAAGTATTTTCTCGCCACTCGCCACTAAAAGTAGTGTGATCGAGCTCTGTGATCGAGAAAGAGTGCTGTCCTATTTGAATAAAATATACAAATACATTTAATATGTATTTAGAAATGAACGGACGCGGTTCCCCCATATTTACCGGTTTGTTTGAATATTATGTATTGAACATTGTGTGGAGTCCTTATCTTTACCTCAACGCGACGATATCAAAAGATACTCGCTGTCCTACCTTTGCATGTTTTTTTTTGTATTTCTTCAAAGAGCTAGATGAAGGAAACACATGCTAACACATTGATAAATTTCCGGTATAGGTCTCCTTAAAACTATACCAATAACTGCAAAATGGCACCACTGAACCCCGTATCATATTTTGAAATGTAACCCAGATCCCCCACAGGTATCGAAGAAAAAGTCATCTACTTCTGATGTTCTTCCTCACTGTGAGGTCAGCAAGAAATACCTTAATCTTCACGTTGATTATTGTGCCGAGTGGTGGATCCTTCTCCCCATAGAACAGGATTTAGCTTGGAAGGAACTCGTCTGCACACCTTCCATACTAGAAAACGTTGGACCAGACGAGGAGTGTAAAATTCAGCTTCACATGAGTGATAACCTCGCAGGTGTTGAGCAGGTGACAGTTAGTTCTTACATCTTTAATAAAGGTTCCCTGAAATCTAAATGCAAGTTACCTTCAACTAGTGTGTAATAGTGTATACATGAACTATTTGTGAACTATTCTACCTACATATGTTTTGTATATTTAAAACAAAAATTGCAATTATTTTCTTCAGTTTGCCCTGGCCCATGTAAAAAAACTATCCAGAGTAAACAAAACCCTTGTGACATCATCTCTCAATCACTGGTCAACTGAAACAAAATGAACAGAAGACATACTTACAAAAGAACATGCTCACAATAACATGCACTGCATGTTTCCATACAAAAGCTTATCAATGCATTTCTTGTCATAGCAACTGACATAGCAACTGCTATTAAAATCGATAGTGTGTCAGTTAGAATAGTATTCAAACATGAGATGATATTGTGAGCAAGCTCTCACCTTGGCAGAAGTTGCATTTCACCCTGTATTGTTCATCTGTTCAGTAATTTAGTATTGATTGAGAGATGATGTCACAAGGGGTTTTTACTCTAGAGGTTTCTTTTTTACAGATGGGGCTTTGCAAACTGAGGAGAAAAACATAATATAGGTCAGATAGGTAACAAATAGTTCATGTATATACTATTACACACTAGTAGAAGGCAACTTGCATTTGGATTTCAGGGAACCTTTAACCTGTTCACTTCGAGATTCTAAAATCCCCATAGACTTTGTACATAGCCCACCCGGTTCCCGTAAGCAACGGGTTAAGAATGATTTTCAGTATATGGGTTGCACAAGCGGCTGTCAACCTGAACTTCCCAATAAGGAACTTAGTGTGTGTTTTTAAACATTGTTGTATTATCTGTATTTCGCTCCATAAGTTTAGAGTGAAGGGATGTATAAGGTCGTAATGGTCATGTGTCACTGGCGCTTCAGGCTGTTATTTGTTACACTGTTGTATCCAGCCATAAAAAGACGAGATAAATAATAATAACATGAATGTTATTATATCCCTTCTCGTAAGATTGTTGCATTAGGAGTGTACACAACAAGAAAAAGAATAGTTTTGACTAGAGTTCCCCGGGAATAGTTCATTTTGTATTTCTGACGTCACGAATAGTTCACCCCCCCCCCCCCCCCCCCCCCCCAAACTGGCAACTCGCGACCCGCGACAAAAAGCAGCTGCTCAGCCTGAGCCTCTAGCCATGCACCCAGGCCCCAGGCCGGCCCACGGCACGCCGCGCCACGGGCAACCTAAAGGTTAGCTGCGCGGCGCTCACCAGGTGAACAATCAAACTGGCAGCCTCCGGCAGTCGCGACAATGACGGCAACAATTCAAGATTCCAGCAATATAATGACGAGGAAATTATGGATTTCATGAACTTAACTGACAGTGTGAACACTCAGAAACAAATCAAGTATGCTGTGTCCATATTTGTGCTCAATTTGATGATGTAAGTTACAATGACATTGACGTGAAATCACTCGATTCTGTGCTTGCGAGAGTCTATGCCGGTGCCCATACAAAAAGTGGTGCATTGTAGGTATAGCAAAATGTGATGTGAATGTGAGTACGGTCCATGTTATTAGAGATGTGTACAAGGGACGATACAGGTGGAAGGGATATAAACAAACAAAATATACAATGACTCATTCTCGGAACAAGCTAAAACTATTCGCATCGAAGGAACATCAAATATTATTATCCTCCCGAGGGCCATCCTCGAGTGTCATTGTATATTTATTACCCTGCTCCACTCTATGTATGTCGAGCGTCTGACTATAAGGCAGTAGGTCCCATTTTTATAATGGCCTTTGGTATGTCCCTGCCGAAGTTCGAACCCATGACCTCCCATGCACGAGACGGACGCTCTTGACTATAAGGCAGTAGGTCCCATTTTTATAATGGCCTTCGTTATGTAGAGACACTGATTTTCCGCGATTGCGGAAAATCGCGGAATTGACCATTTGAAACGAAAAACGGGAAAGAAAAAAAAAAAAATAATAATAATCGATTTTTTTGTTTTTTCCCTTTCTTTTTCGGAGCCCGTTCCGAAAAAAACGAAACCGGGACCCGATGGTGACGGTCGGGAACCGGTGTGACGGACCGAACAGACTCGGCCTTAATCATTAATGAATAAATTTTAAGGATATTTACTCTCTGGCCTGTGGTAAGTCCTTCCTGATATCAGGCATGACACAATCCCCCCAAATGTTGATGATTTGTGGGTGAAAATCATGATTTTACCATACTCATTGAATTTTGTATGGAGTTCTATGTAAACGGAATTTGCAGTTTTTTCACAAAGTCTATGGCAAAACGGAATTTCCGTTTTTCAGGCAGGTAAAAAATCGGAATTCCAGATTTTCTGAAACGGAAAAGGCCTTTTTTTTAAACGGAAAATCAGTGTCCCTAGTTATGACCCGGCCGAAGTTCGAGCCCATGACCTCCCATGCATGAGACGGACGCTCTACCAATGTGCCACATAACCGGTACTGACGAGATGTTGAGCAGGAAGCTGATTTTATCCATTAAAAATCATAATCTGGAAATTATGCTTGCAAGACTATATACGTGCATTCACCATCGATTTAAGCACAAGGTTGCCAAAATGAGGGTAATGTCTATATCATCTCATCATTCCTTTATGACACACTATATCTGAGGTCTCAAGTTCGATCCAACGTGGATAGCTATGTATAATGTGCTTCAAATGTAAGATTCATATGCTTATGGTGGAATGATGGAATATTTAATCCGAAACTTAGATGCTCATTAGAGGAGAGTAGATAATTAGCTAACAACCATTCATCGCTATTGCACTAATGCTTCGCGCTGTGTTCTTGATTGAAAATTTATTGCAGCTGATACTACCTATTTTTACATTTTATTTTACCGGCTTAGCAATCGGAAGGAGAGAGTGAAAATGAAGACGAAGAGGGATATCGAGAGGCCCATCCTCCTGTATCTTTCAATGTCATGCCCAGGGCAGGTGACGTCATTTTATGTTGTGAACATAAAGGCAAATACAGGACAGAGGTATGAATATTGAGAATTGATATTGTATATTCGTAGTTAGTTTGATGAAAATAAATCATTAGTCAAAAAGATTCACTTCCTTGTAGCGAAGTTATTATTATGATGAACAACGCGCATAACTATTCCACAAAATATACTCACCAATGGGGAGAGAATATTGTTTATTTGGCATTCATCTCTGAAGGTTATAACTTTATAACAATTTCGAGACAAGAACATGTTCACCTTACATACATTCAAATGAATTTGTATACCATTTTATTTGTTTTACAGCGAGTGTCATCCACGGCTATTCGACATCAACTTTCCACAGTCCGCTCATTTTTAGCTTCAAGACCCAGGCAAGGCAACAATGCTGATATAGTGCGGTTCACCATAAAACAGGAGGGGAATCCTTATTCTTCTTGCCACATAGCGTTCCTGTTGACGACAAAGGGTCTGTAAAAGAACAATTATTACATTTATTTCAAATTTGTTTGTATCATGTCATTAATTATGGTCGTCTCAAACAAAACGCAGTACACCGCACATTTATATACAATCTGCATTCTACTTTACACAGGTCATTGAGATGTATTTATAAGACATCAGACCATGAATGAATTGGATTCCCCTCATATCAAGCGGAATTAATGCATCAATTTTCAGAAACACTATAACTCAAAACATGGACACGGGACCTTTTACACGACTTACACAAGGGCATCTTGTTAAAATCATTGTAGGCATATTTTGTATGATTTTAAATTAAAATTATTGGGCTTTACCAAGAAACTAAAAAAGCACGTGCATATTGAGGATTGCTTATTATTTGGCAAATATGAAGTCCAGACTCGAATTCCTGAAATATATTGTATAGGTCGGATTAGTATACATAGTTTTAATAATCAATCACTGTACTACAGGCACAATATCTATTTGAAGTACTAACACATGTTTAATTAAACGCATGTTTTTTATAGGACCATGTGACAACACAGCCGTCAACACAGTCCAACGAAGGTGAAGTAAACTTATAATCATGATACTTATTCAATATGAAGTATTTTCTAACAATTGCATATGTATTTGAGGGGTCCACTCGCTATGCATAATGGCCTTTAATCATAAGGGATGCTATTCTTTAATTGAAAAAAGATGACTGTTCATGAGGGTCGCTATTCAAACTACAATATCAGAAAGGTCATTCACAATAAATTGGTCCTTTATCATACATTATTTGGCATTGAAAATTGGGGTGTACATAGTGAGTCTGATAATTGGGGACGGTCAGAAGTGAAATGTTTCAAAATTAGTCGGGAATATTCAATTTGTATCAAAGATTGTAGTTTTTTGTTGAGAAGTAATTCAATTTATAAGGGGGATATGCCAACCATTCAAACATGTGTGCCCATCATCTTGAATTTGCCCACTAATCACCTTTGAAACTTTTTAACATTTGGCATTGTTATTATTTAGTGTGTACTTGTTATATTTAGTTTGTACTATATGTATGTGCTTTTAATAATAAATCATGCGAATGGCCTAATGTAACAACTTATCAACTCTGCCTTTAATTGGCTGCTAGTCATTTGAATTGATACATTTTTTTCCCCAATTGAATTTGATTGAACTAAATTGAAATCAAAGTTCCATCCTGCTGGCTATGTCAAATCACCCCAAACAAAGTGAACATTTTCATAGCACCCCCTTCAAATTTGCAAATATTTGTATTTTAACCTTTCAAACCGCAAATATCTAAGTTTTAGCCTGATCCGCCCGACGGCTACGGTCGATTTTTATGGGGGAGTTTTGTCAAAAATGGGCGTCAATTGGCACCAATTTTCAAATAGCCATTGTCCATTAACCGTTGGGTAAAACTATTCTGTAATGGTGTCATTGGACTGGGGATGATATACGCAATCCATTTATGCAATTTGTTTTCATGCATGAGCGAGTTAAGATACGATAACCTTTGACATTAGACTTTGACCTTCCGTTTTACCTCGTGGATCAAATAATTTTTGGTTGAAACGCCACGAATTTCTCTCTCTGCAATCTGTAGATCTTTCGTCTTTTTCTTCTTGAATACGATCTTTCAAGTTTGAGTTCACATTGTACATCATTCATGAAATCAACTATCTACAGGGTATCCCCTTTTCAATGAATTTCATGTTTCTATGCAGCATACATTTATGCAATAGTTATATGAACCATACATTTCACAAACCATAAATAATCGCTCATGCATGAACAACAATTGCATGAACGGATTGCATATAACATACCCAGTCCAATGACACCATTACAAAATAATTTGACCCAACGGTTAATGGACAATGGCCATTTGAAAAAGGGTGCCAACTGGTTCTGACAAAACTCCCCCATACGAATTTGCCATAGCGCCAAAACCGTTGGGCGGATTGGGCTAGAACTTAGATAGTTGCGCTTTGAAAGGTTGAAATATCATACATACCAAATATTAGCAAATTTGAAGGGGGTGCGATGAAATCCATTGGGTGATTTGACATGGAATGACCACCCTATTCTTTTTACATCACGACAGCCATGCTTATAACTATAAGCCTTTTAAGTACGGTAGTGCGGTGGATCAAATGGGCGACATTATGGTACATTTATTGCGTTGCATCGAGTACCAACTACTAAAGGGGAGAATTGCAATTCTTTTACTTTGTATAATTAACAAAAGATTACCTAACGTGTGGAACCCTGATTAATTTTTCATTAACATGGTGTATCATCTGCGATCATATTTTTGTCGGGGATTGAGCAGTAATGCAATATTTTTGGGCGCATCACTGTAATATAATAACTCAATTCAATCCTGTGTATGGATTCCTGTCTTCAGCTGCAGCTTTAACACCGCAAACTAAATTTAACCAAAACCGATTTTGCACATTCATTTTTCCTGAAGCTGTAATAACCCTCCTATTGACGACACGTCTGACCCTGAGGTCGCTGAAATAGCCAACGAACTTAGCGAGGACCAGTACTATGAGCTTGGGGTTGCGATGGGTTTCACTATTCCTCAACTAGAACAGAAAAGAAGAGAACAGCTGACCATGGACATGTTGCTTGAGTGGAAACGGGGCCTGTCACCTAACGCGAATGCCAAGGAGACTCTACTAAATGTACTCGAAGGTGAAGAAACATACACGAAACTGAAACTGGAGCGAAGCCCAAATGGTGAGAATGCCTTCCTGCCAATACAATCTGCATTTCTTGTTGTCATATTGCAAGTAATGTTTTCTAAGTAGGCCTAATTATGTATGAAATAATATATTTCCCAAGCATTGAAACGATCTTGCAACGATATGTCACATAATCCCGTTACGTTCTCGTGCGCGTTTTGCATCGTGCATGCACGTTTCTTAGAAATTGCTCCCTCTTATCTACGAAGGGTAAGGTGAACAAGGCGTTAATAACCAACAGCTAAATAACGATACTTTATAGTGTTCAATAATATAAGTGACTTATTACATACTATACGGAACGATTAACATTTAACGTTATATTAATTTGTAAACTAAAATTATACTTCACACAACGGGCTATTTGCATTGACAATAGTTTACCGTACCACATTTTCGTGATGGCTTTCTGAACATTTGAATAATGAAACATAAAGAGTCAAATCAAATTAAGATCATCGTCACGTCAACAAGTAAAACGTTAATACGCAAATGTTGGCTTGTTTGGGATGAATATCATTTTGTGACAAAATATTCATTGTACTGATTGTAAGTCCGCATATGGCTCGGGATCAATTATGACTTGTAGTTATATCACTTTACTAGCTTTAGGTTGCTCTCAATTACCATACACATTTTTTGTTTGCG